>JAWWMO010000051.1:2836831-2860258 GCA_035047845.1 Dendrocincla fuliginosa | reverse complement strand
GGTGTCCCTAAGCCGGGGTCCAGGTGTCCCTAAGCCGGGGTCCAGGCCTGGGCAGCCCCAGCTCCAGGGCTGAGTCAGGCCCAGCCCAGTGAGTCACTGCAGGTCCTGCTGGTGGTGCAGCCTCGGGGAAATGGATGGTTTAAATACTGTGAGAATCTTTATCAGCACAGGAAATGACAGCTCATTAAAATACTAACCGTTGAGCCTGTTTAGATCACTGTCTGGAAAAAAATTAACCATTGAGGGCTCAGATAAGCTGGAGGAAGAAAGGTGCTCTGTTCACACAGCGAGCACGTTATGCAAATGATCAGCTTCACTAATTGTCCAGGGGCATAAAAATAGCCCCGCCGGGAGCTGCTTTGTCCGTGGTTTATGCAAGTGGGACTGGCCCAGAAGTCGGTACCAGCACAGGGGTACAACCCCCGGGGCAGGGGTGGCTCAAAGAGCCCAACTCGGTGCCTCTCCCCAGTGTTTCACTGCCTTGGAGCTGCAGGAGGGATTTCCCCCTCCTGTTCTTGCAGGGGAAGGGAGAAATGGGCATTAATAAATATTAATAAATGGCTCCTGGGCAGGATGGCTTGGTGGTGTTTTGCCCAGCTGTTGGGAAAGTGAAAGCCTCTGCCTTGCCCCTCTGGCCTGGCTGTCAGTGGTCTGGTTTGGATCAATTATTTTGAAGAGTCGAAGGTGCAGGGAGGGAAGAATCCAGCGCGGTGCAGCTCCTGCCTTTGGCACATCCTGCAGTGCCTCTTGCCTCCCAGCTCTGTGGCAGGAGAGAGTCCCTGCTGGCTGCAGGAGGGCACGGCCCGGCTGCCAGCCCCGCCAGGGTATTATTTTATCAGGATAAAATAAACCTCCCTGATGAAACCTCCACGCTCATCGCAGCTTGGGGCTGGACTCCAGCGGCTCCCGGAGCCGGGCAGGGTGGCAGACCCAGGGAGGCACCGAAGTTCTTATTTACAGGTTTCATTTCCCTCAGAATAAATGGAGTGTCGGAACAGCTCAGAGTTAAACCAGCTGCTTCAGCATCACTTGCTGTTCGAGCCTCTTACAAACTTTAATTAAGCAGAGAAACCCCCGTGTGAACGTTCCCCCAGTGTGGGTCTGCAGGGGCAGCTCCTTTGGCTTGAAAACACCCGTGAATTGTAACGTTTCTCTCTGGAAAAGTGGGCAAAAATTGGGCAAAAAGCTACGAGGGTTTTCACAGGGAGGGAACTCTCTCCTGAGCGGGGCTCTGCCGGGTTTTTAGTGAGATGCTGGTGCAGTGAGACTGAAGGGCAGCGTTCTCAGACACATTAGCACAGCTTGGAATTAATTCCCTGGGGGTTCCCAACCTCTCCAAGCACAGGGTAAGAGATTTCGGGAGCTCAAGAGCAACCTCTACTCCTAAAGATCTTATCAAAGAAATGATGCTTTTCAAAGTGCAAATATCACGATTAAATGGTACTGAATAAGTATTTTTAATATTAGCGAAAATGCATTTGTCTGGAATATCAAATAAATTCTTACTTTTTGTTAAGCTGGCACAGGGGAAAATACAATTTTTCTCCTCTGGTTTTGGTGCTTCATCCTGTGAGAAAACTCCCTGGAGTTCCAAAGGTCCTGCTGAAAAGATTTAAATTCCCCCAAAATCTTTCCACCCGTTTCCTGAGCAGCGACAGTCACTCCTGGAAAAGCAAATTAATGAATTGTCTGCTGTATTTTAAACACAGTTTTGCTGTATTTTAAACACAGTTTTGCTGTAATTGGAAGGGCAGTTTTAGGAGTCACAACCAGGGACTTGGTGTCACTTCCAAACTGCTCCTAAAGCTCCTTTGCTGAGCCTCGAGTGGATGGGAGGGTTTGGTTTATTTCTTGGGGAAGAAAGCTCTGGAATGTTTAATTTGGATAGAAATTGGAGCTCTGAGTTAAAAACAATTAATTTACCTAATTACAAGTCCCGGGTAATTTAATTCCAAGTGCCAGGTTCTGCAAACAGGCTCCAGCAGTTTCTGGGTGAATCAGAATTCTCGTGGATGTTTGTACTTGGGATTAGAGTGCGAGTCGTGGGTTTGACTGAAATGTTCTCATTTCACTGAATTTAGGCTGTACCAGAGGCTCGTGCCACTTTGGGGAAGTTTGTTCCCAGTTTCAGCTCCTTGTGAAACATTTAATTTTAGCAGAGAATCAGAATTAATTAACCCAAAACCTGAGTTTCTAAAACTTCTCCGGAAATAAAATTTCTCCTGAACTGAATTTTTTCAGTGGGGTTTTTTCCCTAAAAAAAGGAAAAAAAAAAATTTAAAAAAAGGCATTTTTTCCTGACTCTTCTGCTATTTTAGTAGGGACAAAACACTCAGTGTTTGGAATGGCATTAAATGAAAACTGATTTTTAAGGCTTTTAATTCTAAGGTTATGCCTATATTTGGGTATCAGGTAACACAGACCTGGGTGATTAAATGGTTTAATTTTATCAAAAGAGCACAAGTAACCAGCACTGTCCTGCTGGAATGGGATTCCAGGGATTGCACTGTGGAGTCAGGATTTTCTAGATGTGCCTCTGCTTCATTTTACTCCTTATTTAAATCCATGGACGTTTTTCAGTATGAACATTGCAGTCCAGTTCAGTACAAAAGTGCAGAGTTTGAGAAGCCGAGGTGTTCTCATCCAGGCTCTTGCACTTCCTCCAAACAGCTTTAATAAAATTAATTCACAGTCATTGAATTAAGCTCAGAAAAGGGAAAAAAAGGGAAATAAAAAAGATAAAATAGATAAAACCTTTGAATGCCGGTGTTGATGTCGCAGGAGCTGTTCCAGCCTCTGAACTTGGGCTTTATCATGGCTTTGCTCTGGGTTTGGTGCTAATTTAGGAGTGACTTAGTTCAGTTTTCAGTAAAACTGAGTCATTTGGACCCCCCCTGTTAATGATCCACCTCCCATCATTTCCACACTCCTGGGGACGGGCAGGATTGAAAACAAACCATCCCCTCGCAGCAGCAACTCGGGCTCCCGAGGTTGGGAGAGAAACACAAACCTCCCAAAGAGCCCCAGGACGTGCCGGGAGAGCCGCGGGAACCCTCTGGAACCTGGGGGGGAATGGGGAAGGGGCCGGCTGGGGGCTCTTGGTGCCCTCCCCGGAGTGTTCCCAGCCCGGGCACGGCATTTCCTGCCCGGCTGGATGAGCCCAGGGTGAATCAGGAGGGAAATGGGCCTGTGCTGGGAAATGTGCTCCCAACACTCGGCGTGTCCCAGACGGCGTGAGGGAAAGAAATCCATGGAGTGGGCAGGACGGGGCACTTTGGTTCTTCACTCTGGGCCTTTGCTGAAATTACTAAAATTAAAAGAGGTTATTTTTTAATCGGGCTCAGGCCTGGAAAGGGAATATTGTGTCAAATGGGGAGGGTGAGGGAAATAACTGGCGGGATGCAGAGATGCACAACGGGTGGGTCTCGGTGTCTGCAGTTGTTTCACTGAACCAAAACGAGCACCAAAATCCAGGGTTTACTTTTTAAATGTAGGAGACCACACTGATGTCTTTAAAATTAAAAAAAAAAAATGAAAATCTCCGTTCTCTTTGAAATCCCAGTGTGGTGTTTGCCAGTAACGGAGTCAGGAGTGGTGGTGGATGTTCCTGGATCCAGCCCTGGGATCCTTTGGATTGTGTGTGTGTTCTCACATAGCTCAGGCAGTGTTGGTGCTTGTGGTAATTGATTCTGTGTATTATTTGAATTCGGGTTTTTTTTAAGGGTTGCGACCTTTAATAAAGGTGTTTGGATCTCGTACTAAATAGCAGTGTGGATGGATTTAAGGAGAAGCTGCCTGGGTGGGTTCATGGAATCCTGGCCAGCGGAATTTGAGGGGAGGTCAGAGGATGCCCAGCATTCCCACCCTCACCCTGTGGAGGTGGGAGAGGGTTCCCGGTGCCCACCCTCACCCTGTGGAGGTGGGAGAGGGCTCCCGGTGCCCACCCTCACCCTGTGGAGGTGGGACAGGGTTCCCGGTGCCCGGGGGGGTCCCAGGCAGGAGCAGGGCGCTCAGCAGGGCCCTGCCGTGCCCGCCGGGTGCAGGGCAGGGTTCGGAGCCCTCTTTGTTCCTTTGTTAGCAGTGCGTGCCCGGGGGAGGCGCCGCGGGCTTTGCTCACGCGTTCTTTTGGGAAGGGATGACGCACAGATTGTCCTAATAAGGACTTGCCTGGAGAAGGGGCCGTCTCCTCTCGCGGGGGAAGGGGCAAGTCATAGGGCGAGCAGTTTCTTTTTTAACCGGGGGATGACACAAGCACAAGTCATTTCCTTATTAATCGGTTCAAACCAGTTCTTACAGGAACTGCTGGTGATAAATGTGGGACTTCTCCGAAGTCATTCATTTGCCTCCCAGCTCTGCCCCGGCGCGCAGCTCCTTCTCTCCTGCTGCCTCCAAGGACATGCTCCGGCTCCTCCGCAGCGCTCTGCTGCTCACAGGGACTTTTCTTTTTAAGCACTTTTGGAGGACGTGGGGGAATGTGTCCCTGCCGAAGTATCAGATCGAAAGATGAAATTTACTTTATTTCGTGGTTTTCTGTTTTCTCAAGTAGCTTCAAGTTCCCTTCTGAGCTGTAGCTCAGCCTGAACTTTGCTCTGGTTAGGTGAAGTGGTAAGTTTAAAAAAAAACCAAAACAACCCAATGTGCTTTTTTTCTTTTTTTTTTTTCTCTTCTATTTTGTCTTGTTCTCTGGGATGAACTTTCCATCAGTGCTATTCCAAGTATAGGTCCTTCTCTTCAGAAGCCATTTCAAGAATATCTGGAAGCTCAGAGGATAAAACTCCACCACAAGTCGGACAGTGGCGTTCCACAGGTAAGAACCTCTGCCCTCCCTGCCTGGCTGTACCAAGATCTGCACTGACCCGGGGAACAGATAAAAATCGCACTTTAAAATCAACCTGCGAGTTAAAAACTACTCTCTAATTGATTTAAAAATTACTCTGTAAGTGCTTGAAGCTGGGTTTCAATCCTTTAGAGAATAAGCCAAAGAATAAAGGCAGCCCAGTGGGATGTCTCTCTGCATTGGCTGCCTGCTTGGGAAGGGAAATTTAGGGAGGAAAACGTTGCATTTCCGTGTGAAATGGTAACAAACTGCAGCATCGGTGCTTCAGGAGCCGGCAGGGCGTGTGGCTCAGTGCACGGCAAGAGAAATGAAATCCCCAGCCTTTAGTGTTTGAGAGGGAATGAGAACTGCAGTGCTTAGAGCAAGGGCAAGGCGCAGAAACTGCCTCTCATATCAAAAAAGTATTTAAAAAGTATTTTAACAAAAGTTACCCTGAGTTTGCAGTGGGTCACGAAAGCCCGTGGGATGCTGAGGCCTTTTTAGATTAAAATCCGTGGCTCTAACTCAGATGTCACAGACAATCCTCGTAGCTCCTATAAATGCTCCTGTGCCCGTTTCTTACCACGAGAGAGACTCGAGGAGGGCCGGCCCGGAGTGGCTGAACTGCAGATCGTCCCGCGGGGAAGGCAGGCATTGCTGGGCAGCGCTTTGCTGCCCTCCTTTGACAAGGATACGAGCTGGGGGCTGCCAGGGAAAACGCTGCCAGCGGCACCGGCCGGGTCACTGGAGCTTCCAGCGACACCGGAGGAGTCGAATCCCAGAAGGAAGGTGACACAGCATGTGCAGCTCAGGGAAAAATCCATCGTTAACCAGCGACCTTCTTGTTAGCTTTGCAAGGGACACGACAGGCAGGGACAGTCAGGGGCTGCTAATTCCGACCTCTCTGAGCTGTGAGCAGAGAGCAAACGATCCCGGGAGTAATAAATCACCTGGGAGCACAGTGGGAAGGAGCAGGGATCCGGCGGGGCATTTGGCAAAGCCTCCTGCATTGTCCTTGCAGGGCCTAGAGGCAGCTTTGCAGAGGGACCTGCAGCAATCCTGTTGCCTTGCACTTGGTTCCTGACTTGGATTCCATCAGGGACATAAGAAATGCTCGGGCTCTCCCCTTGCACCCAGCAAATGGAGCGTTCTCCACTGTCTGGCCGCTCATCTCCATCTTCCTCCTTCTGTTTTGTCTCCTCAGGGGGAGAACTGGCTCTCCTGGATGTTTGAGAAGCTGGTGATTGTCATGGTTTGTTACTTTATCTTGTCCATTATCAACTCCATGGCCCAGAGCTACGCCAAGCGGCTGCAGCAGAAGATGTACTCTGAGGAGAAAACCAAATGAGCTCCCCAACCCCCCCAGAGGGTCCTGGCAGACCCCAGAAATGACACAGTTTTTCACGGGGTTAAAAATCAGCGTTATTCAAAATGGGGGAAAACTTTTTAACATCCGTTTTCAACTATAACAAGTTTTTATTTGATTTTTTGAAAGTAATTTGGATATTAGAGCAAAGGTTTCATTGACAAGCTTGTAAATGTTAAGGTAAGGTGTAAAAGCTTCACGAGGCTGGGTTGTGTTGTACAGGATGGACAATGGGATGGTAAATGGGCTTTAACACGAATGTTGTCCATCCAAATTACTTCCAAAATGGATGATTTCATACTCTCCATTTCCTGGGTTAACTGCACACTGACCTGAGGGTGACTTCTCATTTCGAAGGGTGGCTGTTTTGCTTTGCCCATAACTTTGCAGCCCATCACGCTGTAAATAGCTGAGTACAGATGGGGTACAAACTGTTGCATGTCCCTCATGGCAAGGCTGTGCCGACTCAACTCCCGGTGTCCCATTCATTGCACGTTGGAAAAGCCACCCCCTCCGAGTCCATGATGTTATCAGAGGTGATTGATGTCAAATGCTGAAGCCGACATTTTTTATTCTGTATATTTAGAATGAAGTTAAGATAAAACTTTATAAAGTCATCGTTGATCATTCCAGAATTTCTTGTGTCAGTCTTTTTAAGCTGTTTCTTTTCCTCTCTGCTTTTGGATGCTTAGTTTCTTTCTGAAGCCTTAATCCCATGAGTTGCATGTTTGCTCATCTTTCCTGCACTGATGGTGCTGAAACTCTTCAGTCTTTTTTCTTCTTTTTTTCTGTTCTTTTTTTTTTTTCCTATTTTCTTAAGAGCTTCTTACTTAGCAGAGGAAGTAGGAAGGACATCCCTGGCTTGGAGCACAAGAGTTCAAATAGGCAGGTTAGGCAGTGATAAGTGTTTATGTTTGCCCCCGATCCCAGAATTGTGGGCACTGGACGAGAGAGGGGGGAGAGTTAAGATTCCAGCTTGAAAGCAGATTTGATGCCCAGAACAGAACTTTGAAGGACTTTATGCTTTTAAAGTCAGGTACTTTTGAAACCTTGTTGTGACTCAATGTGTCGGCTCTGATGTGCAGGGGCAGAACTAACATTAAAATGGCTCTTTCCCGGTTTGGTGCTGTGATGTTGTGAGTGCTGGGTCTGTTGGTGCCCTCGGGGTAAGTAGTGTGAGTGGCACAGGAGGTGGCCCGGAGCGAGGGCAGGGCTGGCTGGGGGTGCTGTCTGTGCTGCCGTCCCCACCATCCTGTCGGATAGCTTATCAGACTGATGTTGACTGTTGGATCTCATGGCAACAACAGTCGGTAGGCTGTCTGACATTTTGGTATCTCTCATCTGAGCCTTCCCTCCTCCGCCTCCAGCTGTCCAGTGAGCGGCAGCGGCTCCTCCCTCTCACCGGTGCCTGGTCTGCATCGCAAACATCCTCCAGAGCCTGGCTCCGCTGTGTGTGAGGTTTGTACCCTCGTGCTCTTCCAACTCTGCTCTCAATGAGAGGGCAGGTTTGCCTTTGGGCTGCTCTGACAGAGCTCTGGGCAGAGGAGAGTTAAATATCTGAAGCTCTGAGTGCCTGGAAGTGGGACAAGGTAGTTAAAAGCACAAAGGTCTTTCATGTGCTCCGGGTGATTTTTTTAAAGGTGAACAGTCTTTCTTAAATTTTTCACTTCTTTTTTTTTTTTTCTTTTCACTTTTTGGCCTAAATAAGGTCCTTGAAAATAAAGTCACAGAGGTCTTCTAATACAATACACATTCCAAAAATCACCGCTCTGTTTGGTGCTTCACTTCTGTCAGTGTGTTAAAACCTGCAGTGTTGCACTCTGAGGTGACCTCAGCAGCCCAGAGCAGGGTGTTGCCTTCCCTTCAGGACACTGGGGCACTGACAGCCCTTTGCTGCTCTCCCCAGTCCTGGTGGCAGCTTTTTTGGCCCTCAAACCTGCTGTTCACCTGAGGGACACAGTTACTTTCCTCTCTCAGTTCTGGTGCTGTCCTGAAGCCCCCGAGGCAGTGGGTGACATATTTACCAGTGTGCCCTCAAGATGAACTGAGGAGACTGTAACAACAGCTAAAAAGGGGGGAAAAAAACCCTCTTCCTAGAGCCTGAGCCAAGAAACTGCACCTTTTGAGGTCTCCTTAAAATCCTGCCTCTTGCCCGCTGGAAAATCCCTAGAAAAACTGAGCTTTCTCCCACTTTTGGTTCAATATGTTTCCATCCATATAGTGTGAAATACATAAATCTGTTGTTCTTCAGCTTGTGTGCCATGTGTCCATTGCAATAAGCTCTGCTGTTATTTTGAAGCTTTCTAACACTATTTATAAAGAAGGAACTGATCCTTCTACCTGCTCCTGCCTGTTCAGCTGCTGGGAGATAAGACTTGGTAAAAGGTAAAAAAAATGAATCATAGAAATGGAAGTAAACCTAATGAGATTTGCAAATGGATAGTTTTGTGTTTGCTTAAATAAAGAAATAACGTTTCCCAGTGTTTATTTCAGCTGGATTGTTTCCATTGTGTATCTTGAACTCGGTTGGTAACACTGACTTGTGCTGTGCCAAACATTCTGCAGTGAGTGGGGATGGAGAAGGTCCATCTGCAGTTGCCTTTTGGGGCTCCAGAGCCCTGGAGTCTTTAGCATTTCACCTGAAACACATGGATTTATTCCCCCTGATCCCCAGTTTCCTTTTGTTGCACAGTCCTGCAGTTGGGCACTGGAAGCAGTCAGTCATCTCTATCGTGTCAGAGACAAATCCAAAGGGAGCTCTTGCAAGAGAAACGGCCTTGGCACAGATCGCTGTTCTGAGCTGCTGTCTCAGTTCAGACACTGAATAAAGTATCTTCTTCCTGGGAATTACTGAAAGTCGCAGGGAAGGAACAGCCCTTTTAACAACTAATGGTTAAACATCAGAGATGACTTTGATGTGCTGGAGGTTTTTCAGGCTCATTATCTGTGGGACGTGGCCGAGCCTCTTGCTTTCATGAGAGGAAAATAGGAAGCAATTCAGAGCAGCCCATCAGAACTGGGGTCAGCTGAAACTCCTCTGTGTTCTCCTTGCTTTTCCTGCCTGCCCTGGGGACTGTTCCTGCCCAAAGGTGCTCTCTGGGGGAGGTGGGAGATGCCAGAGCTGACCTGCCCCTCTCCTGCAGCCCCCCAAGAGCCCATGGCAGGTCAGACCCTCCAGCTCCACATTTCCCTTAGCTCCATGAGAAGAGTCAGGAAACCTCCTGCCCCCTGGCTCTGGAATTCCTGCCCTACGTGCCCGTGTCATGCTGTGTTTCTGCTGAAGCAGCTCCCTCTGAACTCCCCCAGCTGCCTGTTCCTGCTAAAAGATACTTGTCATTGACACTTGACAGGGGCTTGATGCTGTTCCAGAAAGGCCTTCCCTGCTGTGCCTTTGGGTTTCAGTACCTGATTTGTCAGAATCAGCCTCCCTCTCACTGCAGGCACAGCCACTGGGGATGTTTCACTGATTATCAAGCACAAATGTAAATATTACTGAACAAAATTGATTGCAGGTGTAAGGATAAGTGGGGTTCAGGGTGTTCCTTCGAGGTGAAAGTAATCTGTTTTCTTTGGAGCACATGGTTAAAAAATACTTTGTAATCAGCAGTTAAAAGGCTGAATGTAATTATAGATAAGGTAATTGAAATGGCTCTTTGAGATTTAAAATTCTATGGGGTTTTGTTGGAAATTTGGGGGTTTTTTTGGTTTTGTTTTTTTTTAAAGGAGAAGAAGAAAAAACAGTAAGTCCTTCACCCAAATTGCAGCACTAGTGGTGTGTGTGAGTGGGAGGGGATCCTGCTGGGCTGGGCAGGTGAGGGTGCAGGGCTGGAGCGTGGCTGGGACTGGGGAAACGGGGAGTGAAGCAATTGCCTTCCTGTGAAACACCCTCTGATGCCTTCAGAGACCCAGGGCAAATATTTGCATATGCTCTGGCAAACTCCCTTTGAGAAGGATTGTGCTGAAAAACTCTGAGCCTGCTGTGACTTTGCTGATTCAGGTGCCTCACTGAGGGCACAAAATGCTGGCATTTCTGTCTTTCTTTCTCCATTTCCCTTGCTGAAACATCCTCTGCTCTTGTGAAAGGCAGCAAAACAATGTTTTGGCAGAGGTTGGAAGGGAGAGGCTGGAACAGCCTGGGCCAGTTGTCAGGAGAGGGAAAGGAGCTCAAACTGGCACTGGTGTGTAACCTCCCAGGTACAAGCAAACAGCAAGGGCCCAGGAACGTATCAGGAATTCAGGAAAAGGGTGTCTTGGTCAGAAAAGCTCCCTATTGCCTGTGCTGAGTTTAAAGTGAAGGGGATGTTGAGGTTGTTCAGCTCATGCACTGCTAGTGGTGCCCAGGTGTGGTAACACAGAGGTGCAAGTGCAACCTGTGCAATGGGCCAAGCTTGGGGTTAGTTTGCTTTAGCACTGCCCTTTATCGTGCTGAGGGGGTTCCTTATTGTTGTTATCCGTGGAATGATTCAAAGAGCCTTGACTGCATCAGCACTAAAGCAAAGGTCACCTTTCGTGGAGCCCTGCTCAGATATGGGGGAGTGTGTGGCTCCTGCGTGTTCCCAGGCAGGCACTCCCAGCTCATTGTTCCTCTGCCTCTCCAGGAAGCTGAGCTGAGCTCCCTGGCTGCTGTTTCCTGCAGAAAGGCAGCACACGGGGGCTGCCACATGGGGGATTGGGCCCTGCTGATAAGGGCCCCTTGCATGGGCTCTCCTGGCCCCGGGGAAAGGGGCAGTCTCTGGGAGGGCTGGGCTGTGCCTGCAGCAGGGGCTGCCCAGGGAAGGGCTCGGAGCTTCACACACGGGGTTTAAGGGGTTTAAGGCACAATTCCTTGGGTCTGGGGCCAGTTCTGGGAGCTGCACTGACATGTGCAGTGTGAGCCTGGTTGAACATGAGATTGTGACCAGCCTCACATCAACCTGTGGGTTGTCACCTCCTCCCTTACTGGGGGAGCAGCTGATCTGGCATTTCAGGTGCAGAGCCCTCCCACTGGAAGGTGGCATTGATCCTGTGGAAGGTGAGTGGGCCCCCCTGTAAGACCCTCCCAAGAGATCCAACGCATTTCCCACAGCTTGTTCCATCCACATGCAGTGACCTCGAGGTGCCTCTGTTCTACTGTCAGGAAATAACCTGGCAGTTCTGCTGCAGAAGCTGCTGCTGATTAAAACACATAAATACCCTGTTCAAGGCTCACACTTACGTGTAGGAACTGAGAGTGTTGAGGGACTGTGGCTTTCCTGAGACTGCCCTTTCCAGCTGGGGACTGAAGAAGCAGGTCTGTGTGCTCAGCATTTGTCTGAAACAAACTGGACCTGCCAACAGAGAAAACACATTTAGATTTACAACATTATACAAATCTTGCCATTTTCACAAAACCTCTCTGGTCTGGTTAGAACCCACACTGCTCAGTGCCTCTTGCTGCAGCTGTTTTCCAGGGAGCTGGAAGATTCAGGATATTTTCACAACAACAGATTCCATTTCTCAGATTCCTTGATTTGTAGGTCTCTTGTGACATAGAGTCACGTGCAGCCCTGGGTGTTGTGTAAGAGTCTAGGTGGGGAGCAGTGAGGAAGATGCCTGAAGCTGGTATTTAGCTGAGTCCAAAGGAATGGATACCAAAACCCCCACTCAAGGCAGTTGTTTCTGCTAGATGTGTGCTAGTGCAATGGGTGATTTTAATGCTGTTGCCTCCCTTAATTTGTGTGCAAACCTGTTTGTGCACAGGCACCGTGTGGCAAAGGCACTGCAGGGGCTGCTGGGAGAGGTGAGACCATCCCTGTCCTCTGGCCACAGATCTCAGCTGTGCCTCAGAGGTGTTCCAGCTCAGTGAGGATGGAAAGGGTTTCAGTGCTGTTTGGCAGAGCCTGAGAGTCCTTGGTTGGAACTCCCTGGTGTCCCCTCCCTGGAGCTCCCCCTGCCCTTGGTATGTAGCGATTTTTGGATAAGTCCAGGCCTGTTGATTGCAGTTTTGTTCAGCTTGCTCAGGACCCCACATGTTCAGGTTTCCTTCCTAATGTCCCCGAGGAACGAGCTGTCCTTCCACAGCACACCCCAGGGTTGTGTCTGTTTCTAAGAATGCTCAGGGAAAAGGCTGCGTTTGTGGAGAGGCCTGGTTGAATCTTTGTAGAGGAAAATGATGTGAAACCCTGAGTTAGTGGCTGGTAAGGAGGAAGTTTTCTTCTTGGGACAAACATTTAATTGGATATTTATTCATTGGTTGCAGAACTTATGTTTCTTTAACAGTTTAACCATTGGCATTAATTAGGTCTCTTCCCCAAAATTCAGTGCAGAAAGGAGAAATGTCCACCTTCAAACAATTACATAAATACAACTGCTGGCTTGGATGACTCAAGCAGGTAGTGCTACAGGCTGAGGTTGCCCCAGGTGGGTGGGGAGGAAATTGCCCAGTGTTTTGTTTGCAGGTGGAAATGTGTGTCCCTGGGCCTGGCCTGGAAGTCACAGTTCAGAACCTCTTGTACAAACCTGGGGTTAAGGTTTACATTTCTTCCATGGTCTTCATCATGGGACGTATTTACTCTAAAAAAATTGCCTTTACACCTCCTCAGGAGCAGAAGCAGCTTCACTAATCCCTGAGGCCATTTGCACCTTGTCCTGTGTGCTCCCTGTGGCTGGCAGGGACATTTGTGTGCACATTTGCAGCTGCTGGGAAGGGGTGAATGAAACTGTGCTGAAGGAAAGGGTTAATGAAGGGTGTGCTGAAAGAAAGAAAGGCTTAATGGACAAGTTATGTTGAGTTTTTTGGAAGGGGTTAATGGGCAGGCTGTTGTGCTGATTCAGGCCGCGGGTGGGTGACTCACCTCCCCACCCGAGGAGGGGAAGTGCCCGTCTGGAGGGACAGGATTCACACAATGGGAGCTCAGAAGGGCCCATTGTGAGCGGCAGTTCCACTGAAAGAGCCGGAAAGGCTCCACGGTTAAAATGCAGGATTATCAGCCCCGCATCCCCACGGGTTCAAAGCCGGCTGTGCTGCCGGAGCGTGGGCAGAGCTGGGGTAGGAAGCAGAGGCGGGAGGCTGGAGCAGGAACGGGAACGGGGAAAGCTGTGTCTGGGCTGCCCTTGATTGCAGGGGGGGAAAGGCAGCAGCTCCGTTCCCTTCGGGAGGTTCTGTACGGAATTGGATCCATGAGCCCCTTCCCTGATGACTCTGGTGCAGTTTTTAAAGCGGTGTCCTGCAAAACTCACATTTCTTTGAAGTGCATTTGGTCATCTGAGAGTGCTTCTTTCCTCTTTGGTGTTTGGTCTCTCATGTCATAACATTTTTCCAGACTAAATTTATTAGCATATGCAGAAGGAAGTGAATTATTCATTCCATATCCTTTTGTCTGTTAATGCTCCCCAGTAGTGTATCAGCTGATAATTTCAGTATAACTTCCTGCTTTCATATTGATAAATTCCTGGTTGTGTGGGAACCATAGATTTTTGACCCCCTTCTATATTTTCCCCAAGTTCCATCCTTCCTGTACAGGTAGTGAGTCTAACCTTAAAAGCACCAATATGTCCAAATAAATTGGATCTATAAATACATTAACTACTGTCACTTGCCAGTTACTGTGCCTGAAGTATTTTAGGTTATTGAAGATTTTTGTTTCTGAGTTGGATATTTTTTTTGTGAGTTTGGTTTTTTGGTTGTTTTTTTTTTTGCTAAATAAAAGTTGTCCTATTCATGGAATGCTTTCTGGAGTCCTTGAACCAGCTTCCAAGTGAGCTGCACCTGTCCATCCCACAAACAATGGAGAGGTTTGCTGCATTGTTCTGGGGTTATGGACATCCTGTGGGGACTTTGCCTAAACCCAGCCAGGTCAAGGCCACTGACTCTGTTGTTCCTGTCTCTGAGCCCTTGGCTTGTGCTGACTTTTCATCCACCTCATTAACTTTAATTGCTAATGAAATAAGGGCCCTCTTCCAGGTTCTGACTATTTACATGATTAATTTTATCAATAACATAGCAAATTACTGCTGTACCTTCTGATAGAATTGCAGATGATGAAGATTTGATACCAGCTATTCACTTCCTGCCACTCTGACCCTCTGCACATCCTGGGGAAAAAACCAGAGGAATCCCGTCATAGATCAAAAAATGAAGGCTGAGTTTGGGAAAGGGTGTGAGAATTTCAGGATTGAGGTCAGCAGTGAAAAACACTCACAGGAAGAAGCCTAAAACAATTCCTGTTAGCCTCTTTTCCAGAGCAATGAAAGGCATTAGAACAGTTAATACAACACCTACACTTTGTTTTCACCTTTTTTTTAAATGGTTTTGAGGAGTCTGTGTTGATGATCATGATCTGTTGTTGCTTTGCAAGACATTTCCCCATGGAAGTAGGAGTGTTTTCCCTGAATCCCAAGTGGGAACAAGTCCTTACAGAGGAGTCCTTGATGAGCAGTGGTGAACCTGCTGGCCTGGCCGTGTCTGTGAGCTGCAGAATCTTTCCCCTCTGTTTTCATGTAAGTGCAGCTTAAATAAGGACATCTTTCATTTTGCTTTGGGGCTGTACAGTTCAGCTGTGTGCTGTGGTGCCTGACATGGCACAAATTTTGCCATGCAGCTGAAACAAACCCCTCAAATTTAACCTGCTCCATTAGCTGGGAATACCATAGGCCATAAATGATAAATATGGGGCTGGGTTATTTGGAGGTGCACTAAACACCTGCTGTATTTGCTTCATGCTCAGAATTATGAATGCACAGAGATAACAGGAGGTTATTTCTGCAATAAAGTTACTTATTGATTCAGAAGAACAATAACCCTTTGCTCTTTTCCTTGTTTCTCAGAGGACTTATCTGTCCTTAGCTTTTTAAAGATCTCATTTATCTGTTCTGTGGAACAGTGAGGAAGAGTGTGCATTCCTGGGACTTGGCCATTTTTTCCAGGCATGGAGTTACCTCTTTCTGATCTGCAAATTCTTCCTCTGGGCTCTGCTGAAAACACCAGGGAAAATGCAGTGTGTGTTGCTGAACATCCTGTGCCTTCTGGAGGAGGGAGGAGCTCACCATGGTCTCCTTTCCTGACCCTTTGTTCCTTGCAGACTTGAAGGGCCTGTGCTGTTTGTCTGAACTGCTGGTGCAATCTGTCCTCCAGTTTCTTCTGTGAAAACACCCAAATTGGACAATGGTTGAAAGTGATGAAAACACCCCCTGGAATCCCTCTTGACCAGAGCAGTCCCCAGCTCTGAGCTGCCATTTGCAGTTAAAGGCTGGCATGACCTGGCACCAAAACATGAAGGGACACTCTGAAATGTGTCCACTTGCTGAGGGGAAAGTCCTTGAGACTGAGGTTTTTAACTCTGTTTGGCATGTGGGATTGTTTCTGTTGGAGGTAAGTGTGCCATGTGGGGAGGAATGGGCAGAATTCCCCCAGCTCTCCCTACCAGTAAAGGGAGAGCTCCCAGAGGCAGAAGGAAGGTCGGTGCTGCAACACAATCCTTCCTTCTGGCTCTTGGATTCCTCAAGCCTTCTGTGTGTGCCTTCCCAAGGGATTCAGTCCCTTCCTCCTCCCCGGCTGGGGCAGCTGCAGCTTCCAGGGCACCACCTTGTGGTCGTGGTAAAACTTGTGCAAAAACCAGACAACTCCTTAAACTGACTTTTGAAAATTTAAAATATATTAAATATAATATTTCTATATTCTATTCGATTGGAAACCTGCCAGCCATCCTCCTCCCCAGTATGTTTAAATAAATAACAAATTCATTGACTTCTAACACAGAGGAGGAAGAGCAGGAGTTGTTTTGCTTAAACATATGGTTTGTGTATAACAAGGAGCCAAGAGCTCTGCTGTGCTGTAGGGATTTGTTTTCCCAAGTGGTAGGCACAGGGAAATGGTCAGAGGGGATAAATTAACTATAACCTCTAATACAACTTGGGGATGATGGGAAAATGAAGAACTTTATATTTCTCTTAAAAGATGGTTCAAAACTTCTGCTGTTTTGTCAATGTTAAGGTCCTTAAAATAGAATTTAAAGGACCAGGTGCCACGCTGTTGTACCTTGAATGACACCCAAATGGAGCTTGGATTAATAATTGTTTTTTATCAATATTGAATCATTCTTTGGGCAAAGCGTTATAATGAAAATAGGAGTGCCTTGCTGTTGCAGTCACACATTAGTTCATGATAGTTTATATTAAAGTGCCAAAAGTTATGTTTAAAGATGTAGCTACAGTATATAGCAAATGTGTTGAAAAATAAGTATTTATTAGATATATTAAATAAGAATACCCACCCATATGAACATAGTGCAGATTAGTTCTTGCTGTTCTAACACACACCCTCTGCTTGCAGGACTGGAGAACAGCTCCAGCCCAGTCATTTCCACACTGCAGGGAGCTGGTGGAAGGTTTTCCAGTGCTCTATTTCAGGCCATTTAAAAACAAACATCATCAAAGGGTGGTGTAACTGGAGATAACCTGTTCCAGGGTTGTGAAGCTGTCCAGGAAATCTTCCTCTTCGATTCCAAACTTCGTGTACTGGTGAATATAAGCTCTGTGTGTTAAGAATGGGTGAGACACTGGAAGTCAGTGGAGGATCTGCCACATGGACTCAGAGTGGGCATTTACTGTGAGAGCCTCAAATCAAGATTGGTTTCCACCCAGTAACTCTGCTGGTGAGATTTTACTGTGTTCTCCTGAACTCACTTTGTAATTCCTACTTATCAGTAAGTCCTGACTTGTTTCTAATAGGTTTTATAGCTTTGTGTGTTGCTTAAGGAAACAGAATTGGAGCTGACAAAATTGGGCTACCTGGGAAATGAAGGGGAAGGGATTAATAGCCTTAATAACCACACAAATCCCCTAAATGCTGCTCCCTGAGGCAGGAAGCCTTTCCCAGGCCCGTGCAGCACGTCTGTACACAATTTGGAAACTACACCATCAATAAAAGAGCCTCTCTGTGTTATTTTTAGAATGGTCAAGTTGGAATGCTCTCATGTGGGGAGGTTTGGTACAGGATGAGAGCCCTGCAATACGTGGCCTCACTGATGCACAGCACTGGCTGTGCTCCTCACCCTGCCAGCATGTTTCAAGCAGGGAAATGTTCCATTGAAGTGTGGGAACAGCCTTCATGCCCACTCCCCATTGCTTTGCTGAAGGAGAGAGCTGTGCTTACAATGACTTTTCTCCCACTGGAGATACTGGCAGTTCTCAAGGAAGGCTGAGCATAACTATTTTCACTTACTTGGAAGCAAACATATTCCAAGCTTTTCCCACCACGCTGTCGAGAGGTTTCAGCAGGAACTGGCTATTGCTGACCAAAGAAGCAGACTTCTCATACTTGTTAAATGCTCTTGGTGTTTTCCAGGCATGAAAAGCATCCTGAGGCTTTAGCCATGATGTGTATAGTGAAGGATCCTGGAAACTTCCTGCACCAGAAATAAGACAGCCCTTTTGATCAGTGTAAAGCTACAAACTCCCACATCCTGATCCCACTAGTCCTGTGTGACCTAATCAAAGCTCGGGGGAAATCTGCAGCGTGGCCAGCCTGTAGGGAATAGAACTCTTACACAGATTCCTTAGATTATCTAGGAGCACACTCTTGTGTCAGTACTGCATCTGCCAGCTATGCTCATCACTCCAGAAACAGCTATATTTATTTTCAAGACAATAAAGCCAAGAGTTTCATCGAATGTGCAGACTTCAGGCTCCTCCTCCTTCCTGGAGTGCTTCAGGAAACACAAAATTCTGCTGTAAATACAACAGCCCAAAGCAACTGGACAGCGTGGCCTTGGACAGCAAAGTGTTTCTAGGGGGAATATTGACCTTAGCAGTGAAACCTGTGGCATTGGGCTTTTTTCTCTTTCATCAGCTGTGGTTGCAGAGCAAGCAGTGGGATGGGAAAGCAGAAGCCCTGAGGTGCTGGGCTGTCCCTGCTTACCTAAGTCCACGCTGTGCACATCCTTTCCTCGCAGGATAAGCAGGTTGGCAATGGAAGTGTTGAAGTGCAGTGGTTTGGTTGTGGAATGGCTGGAGATGGAGGAGCCTGGAGGGGGTGGTCGTACTTGCCAGTCAATACCTGTGAGATTTGGGCAAAAAGGATAGAGAAGAAAGTGTTTTGTGAAATGTGGATTTGGAGTAGCTGGGGAGGCAGATGGGAACGATCACTGTGCCCCACACTGAGACCATACTGCACATTAATTAGGCAGCAGTGACACAATTTTCCCAGAGAAAAGCAGTGCTAATCCAGCAGTATTTGCCTTGTCTACCAGAGAAAAGGATACCTGTTCCCATACTCAGCAAGCTGCCAGCCCGTTCCCTGCATAACTGGAAGCTATAACTGAATTCCCCATGTAAATGATATGGGAGAGCTAACATGACTTTTGTGAGTAGAAGGTGTAAAAAGAAAAAGCAGAACTCGCTCCCCAGAGAATGTTCCAAATGAATTATGTAAATTAAGTGCACAGCCACACAGTGTTGGTTTGCCTGTTTTCAGTGGTTATAATTAACTGAGATGTCTGGAAGGAAAAGCAGGAGCTGGGGCAGCTGAGGGAATGGTTAAAGGAGCAGCTGAAGGCAAATTCCTGCTGAGGGCAGCAGCTCCTTCGGAACTGAGTGAAGGGAGCTGCACGGAGCAGTCACTCTGTCTCATCTGTAGAAACAAAGCTGCAGGTGAGAGTGCTCCCTACCTTCCTCCATTTTGGCATTGGCAATGAGCATCTGCCTTAAGTGCTTGAGGAGCCCGGGCCAGCTGAAGGTGCTGTAGGCCAGGGAGTCTTCGGGCATCTGAGGTATGTTCCGGAGAGCCAGCACCTTGAATTCGGGGTGTGGCACCAGCGCCTCCAGCAAGTCTCCTGAAGGAAGAAAAGAACAGCTGCTCGCGTCTGACAAAAGCCCTGCAGAGGGCAGCTCACACAGGAGAGAGAGTGAGGAATGTGACAAAGATGTGGCAGTTTCAAAGTAAGGCAGACTTGCTGTGTGTTACTGAGCTCTCTGCAGGCATGTTAGTAGCTATTTCACAATTGAGACTGGTCTCACTTTATAGTCTGGCTCAAAATCTCAAGGACTCTGTGCACTGCTAAAGACATTGACAGAGATGTGAGAGTTTAACTTCCCAAGCACTAGGGGTAACTTTCTCTGATTCCTGAAAGGTACCAATGCCAGGCTGCTGCTTGTGGCTCCCAAGTTGTCTGCCCACCTGTTTTCTGCCTGAGCAAAGCACAAACCTCTGTTTGTTTCAGTTCATGCAAACTTCTAACCCAAAGTGAAATGTGAAACTCTCCAACGTACCCTCCTGCACAAATTTCCTCTGCAATGTAAATAGGTACAAGGGTGTAATCACTTGAAAAAGGAGAAACAGGGTTCTGTTGGTAAAGAATGAAACCAGAAGCAGGGGGATTTATTTTTGGACTCTTGCTAGAACACTGGAATTAAACTTCTAAATTAGTCTTTTCCTGTGATAGAACTTGGGATGTATCCAAATAATTGAGTAAGGAGACTGGAGAACTTCAATTCCCACCTGACCCGAGCACAGGAAGGTGTGTGAATGCACATGGTTTGTACCTAGTGGGTTTCTGCTGTAGTCTGAGCCCCCTCCTGCTGGGTGAGTGGGCTGGAAAACACTCCCCAGCTGGTGTGCAATGACTTGGTTCACATCCCTGAAGGAGATCTGCTTGATATTCATCAGCTGAGCACAGATCTTGTGGATGACATCATTTTCATGGACAAGAAGGGCATCTGATGACTGGTACAGATGGGACAGAGTCAAAACAGAGTTGTAGTTTTGAACAATGACCTGGAAACAAACAGAAAGCAGCAACAAATGAGAGTCAAGCTTAATCCCTTCCTAGTTTATAATCCTCTGGCTACTGCTGTTTCCTCAGTTATGATTTAGGAAGTGATTCATTTTCTTTGCCAAAGTGCAGAATGAGGTCAGGAGCTCAGAGCTTTTCCAGGGAAAGAGAGCAAAACCTGTGAAAATCACATTATCCATCTCTCTCCATCTAACATGCTAGGACAAAATCTGCCTGGGAACTGATTGTACTGCTGAGATAAGATCCTACCAGGAGATTTCTAGTGAGTAACGGAGCTTCTTGTGAAACTGCATCCCTTCAGCACTTTAATTATCAGGATTTTTTGGGGTGAAATTACATGTACCAGATACTAGTCACTGAACTTTTCAAAAGTAAAATGTACCGACTTTCTTGATTATTTCTGTTGTGGATATTTTGTCTTAAAGTAAACAGAGATTACAAATTCTCTAGTTATAAACTACTTAACTATATCTAAAAAGGCAATGTGACATTCACCTCACCAGTGCCATAGGGCCAGATGATGTGGTTTAGTATAAATGAGGAGGGAAAAGCATCTCTTAAGCACTGGGTCACCAAAGCCCCCAGGCCTGACCCTGTGCCCCCAGCCATGCTCATGGTGGTGACGAATCCTCCCAGGCGGTCACACCTCTCTGCTTCCTTCTGCACCAAATCCATTATTGCTTCTTTGTGTCTGGGCCCATGAACAGAGTAACTGTGGGGGAACAGTGACACATGGCAGGGGACATCAGAAGAACAGCAGAAGGGTGAAGCTATTCATAAAGCCAACTTTTATTATTATTTATATAACCTTGCATTGTCAACCGTTCTATCTGCAGTAAACAATCCTCAGCTGTGAGATTTATTTTGCAAAACAGCTATTTATAAACTGTCCTTGCTGTTTCCTATTCTTAAATGCATTCCCTCCATTCAAAACTTTTTCATTGCAAATGGGTGAGGCCCTGGCACAGGTTGCCCAGAGAAGCTGTGGCTGCCCCATCCCTGGAGTGCCCAAGGCCAGGTTGGACGGGGCTTGGAGCAACCTGGGCTAGTGGAAGGTGCCCCTGCCCGTGGCACGGGGTGGAATTACATGATCTTTAAGGTCCCTTCCAACCCAAGCCACTCTGGGATTCCGATTCAAACCCCAATTTCATCTTGCAAAACTCAGTTTAAAAGCTTCATGGCTAAATATATATTTCTACTTTAATTTAAAAATAAATCTTGCTCCATACTCAGCTGCACTCCTGGAGAGTGCAGGCAGCTCCTCAGCTCCCCTGGGGAAGCGTGGAGCAGCTGTCCATACCCGTTGGCCCAGTTGTTCCCAGAGCCTTGCTTCTGACAGAAGTGTGAGTGCTCGTTGTACTTCCAGAAGCCAGACCTGGCAGCCATGGATAAGGTCTGGCTGATGACTTTGGGTTCCATGTCCACAAGCACAGCCCTGGCCACAAGCCCTGCATAGCAAGAAAAGCAGAGTTATGAATAACATGCCAATATGTTTATGGAAGATGGATAGACCTGCATGGATCCCATGTCCCAAGCTGTACTCCCACATTATCCAAGCTATTAATGGCACAGCACAGGCAGGCACTGAAGGGATTTGGCCATGCCCATGTTTTGTGCCAAAGACCACAAATCTTTCAGGAAAGAAACCACTTGGTGTGTTTGATAATGCCCAATTTGCATACTCTGGGTCCTACTCTGTGATATGACCCATCTACAGCAGAAGATGCAGATGTTTGGAAGGAAGGATTATGTGCCCACTTGAGCTGTTTCCAGCTGTGCCAGTGGCAGAGTGGCCCTGTGGCCGCAGAGCCCTCACTGCTCCCGTGGCTGTGGAGTGTCAGGAGGGCACAGGGGGGTGACAGTCCTTCGAGGCTCAAGGTGAAACTCCCTCCTCACCTGAAGGGAAAAGACCTGCTTTGTTTCTGTGTCCCAAAATCAGACCCTGGGTGGGAAACAAGCCCTTTGAAGCCTTACCTCCAGACTCCTCCTCCCAGAAGAATCTCTCCCTGCAGGCATCCTGGTAGGATTGGTTCTCCCTCCTGGAGCACAGCCCGTGGGTGCCACAGAGGTCCCTGCACAGGCAGCTGAACACCTCGTGCCCAACCTGGTTCCCACACTGCCCCAGCTGCACTGTGACTATGGACATCCTCCTTCACTTGGCACTCAAGCCTGAAAAAGAAATTGTGTCTTTAGTAAGTGAAAAACACGGGGGGGAAATATTCTGACAAGTTCCTGATCTGGTTTGCTGCTTTTTGAGAGTTCCAGTGAGAGGGAAAAGGTTCTGCTACAAGCATGGGCTGTTTCTGGGGAAGAGCTGCCTGTCAGCACCTTCTCCTGACTGCCAGAAGAGGTTGGATGGCTCTTCACAGGACATCAGTCTGTTTACTGCTGCTTTACCTCTGGAGGGAGCCGGAACCAGCCACACAGAAAGGAAATTGTTTGTTTTCTTACTTTTGCTCAGTAAGGCAGGAGATAAACAAATAATTATAACTCAGAGTTACCAGGCTAGGATGTAAAAGTAAGGACGTATAGTAAAAAAGCACCACATGCTCTTAGAAATGCTGAGCCTGTTCAAAATTGCAGCTGATTGCCAGTCCTGTACTGCCCCAGGCCTGCTGCCAAAGCCTGCTGAGGTGACAAAAGGATTCCCTGGAGTATTCCCCTTGCTTCCAGCACACAGAGCAAAGCTTTTGACTTGGTGCTGGTATGTTCTGACGTTTTCCCCCCCACACTCAGCATTTTGCAGTAGCTGTGCTTTCTCCCTTTCCCATTCACAGAAACCAGGCCCGTCGTTTCTAAGCTACGTGCTAATGTTGCTCACTCTGGTCCCGGGATTGCTTTCGGTGCCTGTCCCTCGTCCTGGGCTGTGCTAACCCGGTCCTGGGCTGTGCTAACCCGGGTGTGCCCCATTTGGTGGCACTGCCAGCCCAGCCCGGCTGTTGCTGTGGCAACTGAGTCGCGCCTCATGCGGAGAACAAACAAACAAACAAACAAACAAATAAATAACGGTGTGAATTAACTCCGGGAAAGGCTTGGGTCCCACAGCGTGTACGGCCCGTCCCCTCAGGGACCTCCCGGTCCTCTCAGGGAGCCCCTCAGGGACATCCCCATCCCCTCAGGGACCCCCAGCTCAGGGATCCTCTCAGGGACGTCTCCTTCCCTCACGGACCCTCCGCTCAGGGACCCCCTCAGGGGCCGCTCCGTCCCCTCAGGGAGCCCCTTATGGACTGCCCCATCCCCTCAGGGAGCCCCCGCTCAGGGATCCCCTCAGGGGCTGCTCCGTCCCCTCACAGATCCCTTCAGGGATCCCCGCCTCCATCAGGGGCCGCTCCGTCCCCTCAGGGAGCCCCTTAGGGACCCCTCGAGCCGGCCTTTCTGCCCGGCCGGGAGTCCGAGATGCCGATCCCGATTCCAAACCTGACCCCTATCCCGGCCCCACTCTCGTTCCGGCTCTGTTCCCGATCCCAACCCTGACCGCTGTCCCGGCCCCACTCTCG
>JAWWMO010000051.1:2786685-2836731 GCA_035047845.1 Dendrocincla fuliginosa | reverse complement strand
ACGCCTCTCCTGGCGGGCGCTCCCCGCGCGGCTTCACCCGCTCCTTCTGCGCACGCGCCGCCCCCCTCGCTTTCCCCCGGCCGGGGAGGGGGCGGCCCCTGCGCGTGCGCGGCGGCGGCGCAGGCGCGGTGCGGCGGCGCGGGCGGTGATGGCGGCCTTGTCGGCGCTGAGGGGCGCGGGCCCATGAGGAGGCGGGCCAGGCCCCGGGCACCCGGCCGAGCCAGCGACGGGCCGCGCCGCCATGGCGGGAGTCTTCGACATCGACCTGGACCAGCCCGAGGACGCGGGCTCGGACGAGGAGCTGGAGGAGGGGGTGAGGCGGGCGGGGCAGGCCGCGGGGCCTGAGGGAGGGAGGGAGGGAGCGGGAGGCGCCGCCGCCGCCCTGAAGGGGCACGGCCCGAGCACCGCCCCGGGCCCATCCGGCCCCGCAGCGCGGGTTTGGAGCAACACGCCGGGTTCGTGTCCCCGGCGCTGCTCGCGGGTTGCGGTGTTCGGCCGGGCTCTGGCACGGCTTGAGGGGCGTTTTGTTGCAGAGTCTGGTTTTATGGTTTTCTAGTGGTACTGTGGAGATTTTTATACTGTGTGTTAAACGTTTGCTGTTGTTTAAAGTTCTGCTGCGTGTGCGTTGTGCTGTTTAAACATTAAGGGCGTACTTGGAGCCTTTGGGGTTATAGGATGGTTTGGATTGGAAGGACCTTCAGGCCCATCCTGTCCCACCCCTGCCATGGGCAGGGACACCTTCCACTGTCCCGGGGTGCTCCATCCTGGCCTTGGACATTTCCAGGGATCCAGGGGCAGCCACAGCTTCTCTGGGCACACTGTGCCAGGGCCTGCCCACTCTCACAGGGAGGAATTCCTTCCCCATACCCCACCTAACCCTTCTCTCTGTCACTTTGGAGCCATTCCCCCTTCTCCTGGCACTCCAGGACAAGGGAAAAGTTCCTCTCCGTGTTCGTGTAGACTCCCCTCAGGTTCTTCCCTTCGGGAGCCATCCAGATAATTGAGTTCCTCACCCTCCGTTTGAACCGTAGGACGCTGTTTGACAGCTGAAAGCTTCTCATCCTGCAGGGGAAGGCTCTGTTTGTCACCTCAATAATCGATAAAATACTTGGCTTTAGGAAAGTATAATTGCATCAGACAGGCCGTGCTGCCAGGAGCGGGTTCTGAGGGGGGGGTGACCAGAAAGTTGAGTTTGTTCTGTCTTTGTTCCAATAATTCAGTCCTGGGGAACAATTAAACCATTCACTGGATGTTGTGGATTTAAAAAAGGGCCGACAGAAACTTTGATGGAGCAGCAGTGAATGGGTGTTGGCACAGCGGGTGCTTCTCAGGTGCCATTTGGCCATGAGATAAGGGAGGGTGAGAATGGGCTGGGAATTGAAACAGCTGGAAAGCAGGGAAGAAGGGGAACATCAGGAAGGGTGTTTCAGTGCAAGTTGTCACTGTGTGTGTCCTGCAGGACCTGAAGGATGTTGCAGTTGAGATCATTAACCTGGGAGGGGGCGAGGTGGGAAGTCAGGGCTGTCTTGGCACATCTCTGGTACCTTCAGGAAGCCTTGGGGGAGCCCAGAGACATCAGCTGTGGGTTTGAATAGGTACAGCCATCCTAGCAAATCTGAAGAACTGTTCGGTGGAGTGTTTCCTCAAAAGCCATGTGGTTGTTTGCACTAATTATTGTGGTGTAAAAAACCAGCCTGCTTTAATTTTTGTGTTTGTAATGAGTGAAACAGTACATAAACTGAAGGGCTGCTGGCCTTGGTTGGTGCTGTGGGCTGAGGAGAAACCCTGGAAGTAGCAGGGTGGAACTAGAGTGAATTTTGGTCGAGTTAATACTGAGAATGAAACCCAAAGTTCACAGGAGCAAGAGCAGCACACAAAAACCTTTCCAGAACCATTGGGCAACTGGGGGGGTTGCTCTGGGAACATGACGGGTGTTTATCCTCTGTGTTTGTGGAGGTTTTTTAAATTCATATGTTGGCATCTGAGAATGGGGTCAAGGGTAGCTGCAGTGGGGTTTGTTGTGAAACATGTCAATAAGCTGCATTTCTCCCAAAAATGCCAGCAGCAGGACATGAGCTGGAAACAGACCTGAGCTTTTGGACTCCCTAAGTGCCTGTGGTGCTTGTAGGTGGAACCAGGAGTTCAGTTCCCCTTCAGACCACCCAAAATAAACCAGCCTCTGTAAACTTGAGCGTTTAAGTGGTCTGGAAGCTGCTGAAAGTTTCTGGTTTAGTTTGGTTGGTGTTTTCACTTGATAATGTTTGAAAGGCACTCCTCAGCTTGGGCTGCTTTTCCCAGGTCTCAGTGGTTTTTCTTTCCCTCCTGGTTCTCTGAATTTCACACATCACTCATTATATATCTATATCTACTTGCAGTTGTCATTTTCTGTCTGTATTTTTAAAGCTAAAACTGCTGGGGGGTAGTCTGAAGCTCCCTCAGAGCTTGCCCATGCAATGCTATTTGTATTCACTCCAGCTGTCTGCTTGCTCTGCACTTCTTTTGCCATGCAGAGCCCCAGTGAGAGGGAAGTATTATCTTGCAGGAGGGATCAAGTTGAAAATTCTTTGAAGAAAATATCTCTTCAAAATTAAACCACGTTCCTCACTGGTGGCTGGTTCTGATGCTGAACCTTCTTTAGTAACATTTGCATGCATTAATCTGTGGGGTGATTATTGGTCAGAAAAGGTATTTAACATCAGAGGAAAGCTCAATTCTTTCCTTACTGTTGGGATTTGATTATTTCCAATAGAGGATAATAAAACCTTCCCAGTAGATTATTTGTTTCTAGTACAGATGAGTCCCAGTTCATCTCTTCCCATCATCTTTATCGTTGTTCTCATTTGCATAGTGCTGCAGTAGGACTTTAAAATTCATGTGTAAGAGCAACTACAAAGCAAAATGCAGTATCTTACCAGTTTTGAAATCCACCTGGGGTGGGGAACTGTGCCTCTGACATTTCAGTGATTGCATAAGAACACAGCCAGGTGAGGCAGTGCTTCCCTGGCCACTGTCAGACCTGCCTGGAGCTGTTGCAAGTCTTGCCCAGAATTTTGTACATTTTTTAATCTTCTGCTGAGAATTTATTATTGCTGACCTTTAGACTTAATTATATAAGTTAAAATGATATATATTTATTTTTAATAGAAGAAGTTTTAAAACACATCAGTGCATTTATTTTTATTGATTTTTTTCTTTTCTTGTTCTTATAATTTTCCTTCTACCCTCCCATCTCCAGGGTCAATTAAGTGAGAGCATGGACCATGGAGGAGTTGGCCAATATGACCTGTAAGTTGCTGCTAGAAAATACCCTGTATCATTCATGCCAGCTACATAAACCTTCTCATTTTGTCCCACTGTTAAGGTAAATAGAAAATGTTGTCATTCTTGCTCAATTTGGAGTAATTTCTAGGCATTTCCCTATTTCCTCACATTAAAATGAATTCACTGTATCTCGAAATGAAATAATAATAAAACCAAATCCTGCTGAAACTTTCTGTTTGTCTTTTAATCCTTGTTTCCCTAAAGAAATCTCCTGTGCATGAGTTCTGTCAGCAAGGTACTTGTGGGAGTCTCACCGTGGCTCTTGGGGCTGCTCAGTGTGACCTGAAGCTTAATCACACCTCAGAGCTTTGTGTTTTCCTCAAGAGTTCTGTTCTGAACGTAATTCTGGTGTAGTGCAGAGCATAGTGCATTAAAATGAAGGGATCTGAAGGAGATCTTGGTACCCTAAATCCCCAAATTTGCAGGTAATCTGCTCTGTGCAGGTTGTCACGTGGAGCTTTGCACCCAGCTCAGCAACATTTGTGGAGCCGCAGTGGCTCCTGTGGGCCAGGCAGGCTGTGCTCTCAGCGTCCCCTGCTCTCTGCCATCAGCACCAGGTGGGCTCACACGGGTGTTTGTGTCTCTGCAGGGGCATGGAGCATTGTGAGAAGTTTGAGATTTCAGAGACCAGCGTGAACAGAGGCCCCGAGAAGATCCGGCCCGAGTGCTTCGAGCTGCTGCGCGTGCTCGGCAAGGGCGGCTACGGCAAGGTGAGAGGGAGAGGGAGAGAGAGAGCCCCTTCCTGCAGGAGCACTGCCAGCGCCTGCCAGAGGGCTCCCTGCTGCTGGGGCAAGCTCTGAGCATCCCAGCCTGCTCCCTGCTGCCAGGGGGAACCCCAGGTTGGTGCTGTGGGACAGAGGTCCTGGGGCAGGAAATGTCCCAGAGTGTTTCAGGGTCCAGCCACCACCTCTACCTTGTGGTTTGTGGGTCCCCCTGTGTGTGTTTGGCAGAACTTTGCTGTTGAAGCCATGCAGCTGTAACCTGTGGGTGCCTTTTGTTGCTGTTTAGGTGTTCCAAGTGCGAAAAGTGACCGGAGCAAACACCGGGAAAATATTTGCCATGAAAGTTCTTAAAAAGGTAACCTGAATGTTCACCTTTCCCCATTTCCTGAATCCTAAAAACATCTGGCCTGCCATTTAGCTTTTACAATTCTCACATGATTCAGTAGACTTAGAAATAAGTTTTAGTGTATATACAGTTGATACCAGGTACAATTGGACGTAGAATGAAACTTTATATTTTTCTGTCTGGGTTAGTCTCAGCAGTTCATGTAAATAGGCAAGAGGTCCCTTCCAACTTAAATTATTGTGTAATTCTATGAAATAAAGACTTAAGCTTCTGCAAGAAACATCTCATGTATATGCTGTGGTGAAATTTACTTTTTTTCATGACATTGCTGGCTCATCCATTGTGTTGTTAATAAACTCAGAACTGAACTCAATATAAAAGTCTCTTTGGCATGTTCTGTGCTCACCTGTCCCTGTTCCCTGCAGGCAATGATTGTCAGGAATGCCAAGGACACAGCTCACACGAAAGCAGAGAGGAACATACTGGAGGAAGTGAAACATCCCTTCATTGTGGACTTAATTTATGCCTTTCAGACGGGTGGAAAACTCTACCTCATCCTTGAGTATCTCAGTGGTCAGTATTTGCAGCCTGTGATTGCTTCTGGGGGTCTGACGCATCCAAGAAATTGGGTTGCTCACCCCATGTGTAAAAGACCAGTTAACAGCTGGCTCAGTGTCTTTAACAGCAAAAACCAGGGACAGAAGTGCTCCTGATTTCTTTAGGCTGTGAGAATTCTGAGAGTAACAGAGCAGTGATTTGGTTGGGGTTTTTTGTGAAACACATACAGCAGAAAAAATACCTGTTGCTCTTAGTTTTCCTGGAAAACAGACTCTTGACTGACTGAAAAAGATAATTTAATTGAGTATAATCTATTTTTTCTCGTGACAGGAGGAGAACTATTTATGCAGTTAGAGAGAGAAGGGATATTTATGGAAGACACAGCGTGGTAAGTGAAGCTATTTTTGTAAATTAATAGTTTGGGGTTTTTTTTCTCAAGTCCTCAGTGATTTGGAACTGTAGTGAAGAGAGCAGCTCTGCTGGCTGGGGAAGGTGTGTGTGCTGCACTGACCAGGCTGTGCTGGTGTAACTCCAGTCCTCCTTCCTGCAGAGGAGGCTGCACTGCTGCCTGCTGGTCAGGGAGGGGTTTTGGGGGTTGCAGAAAAGGCTGTGAAAGACTTGCTGTAAATGCAGGGTTTTGGTTCTTGACCCAGAGCACTGTAATGGCTGGACTGTAGCTCAGGTGTGTGAAGTGATAATTGTGGTAATGAGGGAGAAAAATGCTTTGGATAGTGACACTGCATACAGAGAAGCTGAAATAGCCCTATTGATTAGGCTTTACACAAGTGGTGCAGTTGTTCTTCCCATGGGTAATGCCTTGGAAGAGCTCTGATGTCCACATGGGCTCTGGGTGCTGCCAGTTCTCTGAGCTCCATTACCTGTTTCAGCTGTGCCACCTGAATGTGCTTATACACACACTGGGATCACTAACTGGTGAATTCAGATCCTCCAAATATATTCCTGGTAAGATACCCACTGAGCAGCTAAACCCCAAGCTAACAGTGTAATTTTGGGGGTCTGTGTGACTTCTAGGCAAACCAGCCTCAAAGGCATCACCATTTCCCATTTATTCTCTCACAGATTCCAGCGATACTTTCAAGGAACTCTTGCTGTGTACATAACAGTGCTCGAGGTGCTTTGCATGATTGGATATGTCTAATTTTGTGGCCTGTGTTTCCTTTCAGCTTTTACTTGGCAGAAATCTCAATGGCACTGGGGCACTTGCATCAAAAAGGAATCATCTACCGTGATCTGAAGCCAGAAAATATCATGCTCAACCATCAAGGTAGAAATCTAGTAATGAGTCAGGTTGGCAGGCGTTTGAAAACAATTCTTCAAAGGCCACAACTCCTCCCTGTAAAGGGAATTTCCTTAGAACAAGAATTGCCAGGGCTAACTGCCCTCAAACACAGCTGCTCTGGCTTTAATAGGCCCCAGCAAGCTCCAGGTTCCACATGTATAGACCCAGGCATGTTTGGGTTTGAGTGTGATTACCTAGTTCTGTTTGATGGCTGTGTTGCTTTGTCAGACCATTGAAAATACCTGTGAGTAGCTTGTAGTTAGCACATATTAAATGTTCTGTATTTAATGTCACTTGCAGAGATGTCAGAATTCTGCCAAACTGAAATGTTACATATTTAATTTCAGGTCACGTCAAACTGACTGACTTCGGGTTGTGTAAAGAGTCGATTCACGATGGGACAGTCACACACACATTCTGTGGAACCATTGAATACATGTGAGCTGCCTGGTGAAACCCAGAAGTGTTCTCTGCTCTGGGGGGAATGCCTCAATTTTGCCTTTTTAACTGGTCATTCAATAACTGGAGAAAACCTTTTATGTATAAGTGTGGGTTCATTGGAAAACTCGTAGGATTGGTATTAAACTTGTTCAAATACTTTGATATTTCCCATTTTTCTGCCTACAGGGCCCCTGAAATCTTGATGAGGAGTGGGCATAACCGTGCTGTGGACTGGTGGAGTTTGGGGGCATTAATGTATGACATGCTGACTGGAGCAGTAGGTGCACAGTTATAATTGCATGTATTTCTTTCTGTGGCTGTTGTAGTTCCCTGTATCCTAACTCAGATGCATGTGTAAATACAAATAATTTCTATATATGCAGACTGCAAGTGAGAAATAACCAAAATACAGCTGAAGTTGTGCTGACTGCACTCCTGAGCTGCTTTTATCCAAACAGTGACTTGCAAGTCCTATTTGTAGTAATTTTTCCTGCTTTGTAAATGACTGAAGTGAGTTGTGTGTGCACAATTAAGAGACCTGAACGAGTCCTGTTTTTCCTTTTTCCTCCTGTTACAATGGTGCTTTCCAGCCTCCTTTCACTGGGGAGAACAGAAAGAAAACGATTGACAAGATTCTCAAGTGTAAACTCAACTTGCCTCCCTACCTCACACAAGAAGCCAGAGATCTGCTTAAAAAGGTAGAGTTTCAATAGATGTGAGTGCTACACATTATGTAGGAAATAGATATGTAATGACACCACTGTGGCTGCTCAGTCCAAGCTTGGTTTAGTACTAAATAAGTCAGTTTTGTGCTGTCTGGTACAGAAAGTGATTTTCCTTGAAAATACAATTGTTTTCTAACAAATGCAGATTTTCTCCCTGTTCTGTATTCATTCTGCATGGTGCTCATTCAAGTGATGATTCATGTCAGAACTAGTCTAGTCATAACAGCACAACTAATGTTGCCTCTTTGGATGTTGTTTCTCATGAAGCTGCTAAAAAGAAATGCTGCCTCACGTCTAGGAGCTGGTCCTGGAGATGCTGGAGAAGTTCAGGTAACGTGCACTTAACTCAAGAACTCTTAAATTACCTCAAGTGAAAAGAAAACAGCTTTGAGGGTCCACCAGGGTAGGAGAGTCCCTCTTGTCTTGAAGGGTGAGGAGCAGAAAGGCTGCCACTTGTGACAGCACATCAGCATCTGCAGGCTTTAAAGCTGAACAAAAGCAGCTGTCTACCTGTTGGGCAATTTGAGATTTGGGAAACAGCTTTTGCTCTTTAGCTCTGTCTTCCAGGAGGTTTGTTCTGTTGTTTGCTCAGTGTGAAATTGTGCAGCCCTGTGAGAATGAGGACACTCTCAGCAGGCTGATGAAGAACCTGCCAGCCCTTGCATTAGAGCAGCTCTTTGCAGGGAAAAGCCAGTTAAAAATTAAGGCAGAGGCTTTAGTTCCTGTTGCTCCCAGCTTGACCTTTGTCTTTGTGGTGACATTAACAGCGTAGTAGAGAGTCCTCCCTATTTCACAGTTCTCTTAATTTGGCATTAATACCATGTTTGGTCATGATTTTTAGTATCTAACTTTCAAAGTTGAGGATGTAGAGGTATTTTGCATGCAAACTGGCTTCTTCTAACACTTTCAAGGAAAGCATCACAGGGACCTGGAGGTGTGGTATCAATCCTCATCTTTTCTGATGTAGAATACATTGCACTAAACCCCTGTGTGATTTTCAAAGAGCCACCAGGGAAAGGGGCTGAAAAGGCTTTGGTAAGGCTCAGGTTCTGTGGTTTGTGGCCAGGGGAGTTGCTGACTGTGCTGTTGTGACCCTTGCAGGCTCATCCATTCTTCAGACACATTAACTGGGACGAGCTGTTGGCACGAAAGGTGGAACCTCCTTTTAAACCCTTATTGGTATGTACTGGGAATGCTGGGAGGTGTTTCTTGTGTGCCTGTAGGGGAGGTTTTAGTGTGGCATCTAAAGCTCAGAAAGCTTTACAAACTGGAGTGCCAGTGATTCGTGGGGCTTCAGTTCCAAGCTGGGTGACAGATTGACTCTGGAGAAGTTGGAGAGGGCAGGTCTGCTCTGCCACCTGCTCTGCCCCAGTCTGAGTCCTCCTGCCTCTGACCTGGGAGTGGAACACACTGCCAAGTGCAGTTCACTCTCAGTTCCTGCTTCTAAACCCTCTACAGTTAGTCAGGACTGAGTTTCAACTAAAATGATCAATAGTGGCCAAGCTAAAGTAAATTAAATCAATTAAGCATTTTCTGTGTTTGCTTATTAATATTTAGAAGGCATCCTGTGCCTTCTGGGCAGTAGTTGGAGTTCACCTCAAGTCTCTGTTATCCCAGCTTCCATTCTGATGGTGTGGGGTGTCTGTCCTTCCCTCTGGCTCCATCTACAGCCACCCCCACAGTTCTCAGCTGCTGAAGATCCCACTTTGAACTGGCCTAGGCATCTCTAATGTCCAATATTCTCCAGCATAGGGGCCGCAGACCTTTTCTCCCCTCACCCCTTTGAATGAAATTCAGAAAGACTCAAAACTGGTATTTCCAAGTGAATTACCTGAAGATGGTTTGGGGTTTTTCTGTTACTAGCAAGGTTATGAAAGTTACTTGTACAAACCAGGGGGTTTTTCAGGATGTGCTTCCATGGTTGCCTGAAGGTTGCACAAAGGAATCCCAGTGCCTTTCCACGTGGGAATGAGAGAAGGGATCTTGGAGTTGCTGTTGTTCTGTGACCAAATTAAACAATACTCTTCGTGGTTACTCATTGCAGAGTTGTCCTCTGTCCCTCACAGTGTAAACACTTCTGTATCTGCAGAAATGGGATTAAATTATCTGGAGAGGTTCCAAATCTAAGAGTTGCAACTCTAGTGGTTGTGACGAGGGCTAAACTTGGCAAGAAACTGGCATTGTAGTTCTAAAAGCTTTTTGTTTGTAATTTGAGAAATTTTTTTAAAGGCATCTTTTTAATTTGTGTTCCTTTTTGATCCATAATTTTTGCCCCTCCCCCTTGCCTTTATTTCTCAGTGTCAGTGCCCATAGTGACCTCCCACTGGCAGCGACAGGATTCCGACACCTCTCCAGGGTTTTACTCCAGCAGAGCTCTGCCAAAACCTATGGAATGAACTCCATCCAGAGGCTGCCCTGCTCACCGCTGAGCCATTTGGTTGATATCTGTAATATAAACCCTTAATCATTTTGTTTTTGCAAAGCAATCTGAAGAGGATGTGAGCCAGTTTGATTCAAAGTTTACACGTCAGACACCTGTTGATAGCCCAGATGACTCAACTCTCAGTGAAAGTGCCAACCAGGTCTTTCTGGTGAGTGAGGAACGACTGGAGAGGGAGGTTTGCTGCTGGAAACGGGGGCATTGCAGCTCAATTAACTGTTGGTCCCTAACTGATACTTGAAACAAACCCTCCTAACTGAACACAAACTCTGTGACAGGTTTGGAGGGCTCTGGAAATCCTTTGATTATTGCTGACGTTTTCTTTATGCACCAGCCAGCAAATGGTGCCTCCCTTCTGGAGTGTCAGCATTCTGATTCAGAGCTGCAGTGTGAACCCTGGCCGTGGGGTTGCTTTCACAGTCATGCAGAGAGAACAATGTCCAGTCTATAGAGCAAAAGGAATGAAACTGAGTGTGCCTGTGGCAGGGTGATCTGAGGGGAAATAGCTGGGGTGGAGCAGCACGTTGGGAACTCCCTGAAGTTCCCACTGTTTGCTTCAAGGAGTAGAAGCTCACGTATCTCCGTTTACTCTTCCTTTTGTAATTTTCTTACCATACCCAGGTTTTCCTGTGCTAACCATAACCTCAGTGTGAGTGTTGCTGTGGCTCAGTGCCTCCCTTCCTGTGTTGCAGGGTTTCACCTACGTGGCTCCATCTGTACTTGAAAGCGTAAAAGAGAAATTTTCTTTTGAACCAAAAATCCGCTCCCCTCGCAGATTCATAGGTAGCCCTAGGACACCAGTCAGGTACCTTGCTTTTTATTCCTTCTTTGGCCTTTTCTGCTTCTGTAATGCACCTTTTCACAAGTAGGTCTGCACCAGAGGTTAAAAATGCAGCCTTGCTTCTCAGCCCAGCACTTCATTGGAATTACAGGGTCGATCCTGTTCCACAAACCCAGTTATTAAAGACAAGGCAGTGGGGTTTGGCAGCACAGGAGGTACCAAACTGTTGCTTCTCAGTGCTGGTACAGCCTCCTTGTGGTGACTTTGGTGCACCACTCCCCTAGAGCTGTTTCAGAACATCCTAAGTACTTTGTGCTGCTGCAGAACCATGTTAATGTAGCAAATCCCTCGTGCAGTCACCTAGAAATGCATCCTCAGATATGAGACATGTACTTTACAAGAGACTGTGGCAGAAGCTACACATGGCAATCCCCCAAACTTCTGGGAGTGGGAGGAAGAATTAGAAATGTTTCTCAATGGGCTTTGAGTTCAGCTTCGTACAGAGTAACAGACAGACTTTGGTGCTGTGTCTTCATCCCTGACTTGTGTCTCTCTTGTCTTCAAGCCCTGTAAAGTTTTCCCCGGGGGAGTTCTGGGGAAGAGGTGCTTCAGCCGGCGCGTCCACCACCCAGCCACCCGTGGAATACCCGATGGAGACCAGTGGCATAGAGCAGATGGATGTGACAGTGTGTGGAGAGGCTTCAGCACCGCTCCCAATCCGGCAGCCAAACTCTGGGCCCTACAAAAAACAGGCTTTCCCCATGATCTCCAAACGACCAGAGCACTTGCGCATGAATCTATGACAGCACCCCCTCCTGAGCCTCGGGAGGGGCAGCACCACGGACCGACCTGAGCCCCCCGGGAGCTGAAACACGAGGGCTTGTTTGGTTTACTTTTAAAAAGTGACAGTATCAAAGAGTCAGTCATTGCACAGAGAGACTTGGAAAGCAAAGGAAAACGGATTTCTTCTTTTTTTTTTTTTCTTTTTTCTGTCAATCAATGGTGCATAAAAAACTTTAGCAAATGGTATTGCAGAACTCTAGGCACGTCATCTAACCGATTCCAGTGACATCTTCTCACCTTATCAAGGATCTCTCAGCTCGATAGCTCGGAACTGACAGTATTAAGGGTCAGGATGTTGCTCCAGAATCACTGGTGTAGTGGTGGATGTGTCGAGGAGGGTTAGCCCTTTCACTAGGCAGAGGGTGAAATGCCTGTGCTTGCAGCTGAGGGGTAATTAGCATGCAAGCTTCGTTAAGCGGTTTCCTACAATGGGGTGGAATCACAGGTGAAAGCTAAAATTAATTGGTATTTCACGTTCAAAACATAATGAGGTTTTTTTATATATATATATATTAAAAAAGTATATATATTTTTCAAATAGATTTTTTTTGATTCAGCTCATTATGGAAAGGATCCCAAAATTGCAAACGCAGAATAATTGGTGAAGAAAGTTTTCAAGGCTCTAGTTCTGATTCTTCTCCTCATGCAACAACAAATCACTGAGTGAATCACTCGCTGCCCAGCAGGGCAGTGTGGGGTGGGAGAGAGGACTGTTTCACTTGCTTCCCCAGCTGAAATCCCTGCTCCTGCAAAGACAAATGGATCTAATCAGAAGGCAATGCTGCTATGTTCTAGGCTTGACTGGAAGCCACGGGCTCACACACGTCCTGCTTATTTCATCCCTGTCCTCAGCAGACATTTCACTGGGAAACATCACTTTTGTCCACTCGTGCTGGTCCGTAGCTGGAGGCAGCTCAGCACAGCCAGATTCTTACCCACAGAAAGATCAGGAAACAGTGCATCAGAACACAAGGTCAGTAGAGACATATAGGAAGTACCACAGGAAACAGAGACAAATCCTACATAGTATAAGGAAATAACTATTTTTGTAACCAGCGGGTAAGAATTTGAGGATTTTTTTTAATTATTATTATTATTATTAATAAAACTTTGCTTATGGGAGTTCCCTGCCATTATACATTTCTAAATTCCTCGACATTTTTTTCTATGCTGGGGCAATAAATTTGCTGATTGTACGAGAAAAGTGTTCAATGGCCTTTCAGTGAATGTCTTCCACAGTGGGTCAGAACTTTAGCAAACTCCATTTAGGAAACATGTTCTAAGGACACTATTTATGTTTTTAAAACTGTCACGATCTGTACAAATGACTTACAGGTACAAAGAATAAAATAAAGGTAACCTTTACCTTCCTTAAATACTTCCTGCCTTAAAGAAAGCATTTCCATGAGCATAGCTGGTGAAAGGGTTAATATCTGCAGAGCTTTACACTAGTTAGGGTGTGTCTGGTGTGTGCGTGTGTGTGGAGATGATCAGCTGCATACAAGTCCTGTCACTTTTTGCCTGCCACACCTTGCATTCTCCTTAGTCAAACTGTGCAAAAGTCTACTTCTGGTGTTTCACAACAGTAGGGATTTTTTAATTCTCGATTCTGCTTACTCTGTGGATACTGAACCTTTTTGAGCCATAGGATCCAAGCCATAAAACTCTCAAGCATCGAAGCCGCTCAGTGCTCTTTGCTCAAATTTGCAAGTCGGAAGGATTCAGTGATATCTTGGTACTCACAAAGAACCAACAGCAAAAGATTGAGCAAGAATTAGTGGTGTTGTGGTTTTTTTTCTTCTTCCTGGTAAGCCTTCCATTGGAAAAATCTGATTTTGGAAGGAAAATCACGTTCCCCCGTTGCCCTGGAAGGTGCTGTTGTGCAGTGGTGACGTGGTGGTTGTTCCCCCGAAATGCAGGTGGCTTTGTGTCTGCAGCCACCCAGCACCTCCCTGCTGCCCCTGGCTGGGGTGTGCTCACACCCTCACCAAGGACAGAGGCACCTGGGTAGCAAAGGGCACGTTTGGGAGGCCGCTCTCTGGTCCTGGGTGCAGCTCACCGTTGCCCCCTGGCTGGTCTGCCCAGTGGAATTGGTGTAATATGGCTGGCAAGAATGGCAAGAGTTGTTTGTCTGAGCTCACGGAGGAGCCACAACCCCAGCGCGGGGCTGGGCAGAGGAAGGGCCGTGTCCTGGCAATGTTTCATCCCATGGATTCCAAGTTGGGTTCCCTACCATAACTGTGAAACTTGTGGAGTGTGACTCAGACAGCAAGCACACACTATGCAATATGGTTTATCCTGTATTTATTTGTAAAAATATCAGACATAGATCCTCTATATATATATATAATAGTGTCAAAATTACTAGTTGTGAACTAAGGGGAGTGGAGTTGTAGCTCCTGTCTGGCTATTTCAGATAAGTGCAGAATGCATTGAATATTGGAGAGCTTAACAAGTGCTTTCTTTTGTTCATTTAAAAATGTCTTAAATTTTTCATTAGAGTATAGAATCTTATTTTTTTTATTTTGTACAAGCTGCGCTTTTTTAATTATAATCACTGAAAAGTTCACTATAATTTGATTTTATAGGATTTTTGTAGCATTACAAAAATATAGTAAAATACCTGAGGTTAATACCTGTTGTGGCTAACCATATAAAAGTATTAAATCTTAAACTTGAACAAAAGTCATATTTTTTTTTACTAGATGTTAAATAGGGAAATATTTTGTTCTGCAGGTCATTCTCAGAAAAGGTTTCTAGGTCAGCTGTGTTACCAGCAGTTTTTCTTTCTCCCATTTGATGCAGAAACTCTTCTGGTATAAGATAATCCAAGTTCCATCCGTTTTCTTGTGGAGTGATGCATACATTTGACGCCATTCGTGTACTAAATTGTAATTTTGGGAATGCTGGAATAATTCCTACCAAGACTGTCTTAATTGTGCCATCTGACATTTGAATGTCATCCTGGTATTAGCTCATAATAAAAGATAAAAATCAACGAGTCAACTGTTCTTTTGGATATCCCTCTTTCTTTTTGGTCTTGCTCTCTAAAAGCTGAACTGCTGGAGAACATTTAAGATTTGAGTCCAGTCAAATGTTTATTTGGGGTCTGTTCTCTTTTAACATCAATTCCCAACCTGTTCTCGCTGTTAATCAAAAAGTGCACCAAACACTGAGGGAGGACACTTGTTTTTAGGGCAGATGTTTGGGGTTTGGCTGCTGTGTTTAAATTCTGTCTCTACAGGATAGTTGCTATTCCATTTTCCCAGTTTAGAGGGGAATCCTGCATCCTGAGGGCTAAAGGAGGAGGAAAAGCCATTAAGAACAAGGCAAATCCCTTGACTATTCCCCCTGCAGATCCCTGGTGCCCCACTGTGTGCAGTTCCCAAATGGGAACTCGTACAGATTGTTCTTTTCCAGGTTAGCTCCATTTGTAGCTTCTGCAACAACCCCCCTGGAGCTGCCTCAGCCCAAACAAGGTAATCCCTGCTCTGCTGTTCATCTTCCAGGGTCTGCTGGGACTAAATGTCCTCAAGAGCCAAGTAAGATGGATGGGAACAGCAACTCAATGCAAATTTAAACATATGGCAATCCAAGTGACCTGTTTTTTAGGAAGGAGGGAGGCCCTGAGGGTAACTGTGGATCTAAATCCCTGTCTTCTGTGACAGCTTTATGGGAAAGGGAGGGAGGAGGAATTCCCTGGGAGATGCTCCTTCTGGGCTGGTTCCTTCACCTGGGCCTTGGGGCTCTGGAAAAGGGTTGGTTGGTTGGTTGTCACTGTCACCTGCTCTCTGTTCTGCCCCTGCAGAGTCAGAGGTGGGAAGCAGCACCCTGGCCTGGGTCGGGAGGAGTGGCATCCTAATTCCATGAGCTGTGGATCAGAGGATGGATGTGGATCCACATTCCTGCATGTGAGTTCCTCCCTTTTTCCCTCCCTGTAACTAAGATGAGAACAACTCCTTTCATTTGTGAAGTGTAAATCTAAACTGGTTGATCAAAAATCTCTTTTTAGTTCTTTGTTTTTAACAAAACCTCTTTGGTAATATTACTGGGTTTGGATAATTGTCACTGCACCTTCAAGGAAGAAAAACCATCAACAGAAAGAGGGGAAACCCAGAAATTGTTCCCTGCTCCTGGTTTTGACCAGTCTGCACCCTTATTTGAGCTGTTATTACTACATGGTGCACAAAGACTAAAGGATCAGGGTTGACTTAGAGCACTGACAGTGTTTGTTGTGCTCCACAAAAGAGTTTGGGTGAGCTCTACGGGCCGGATAACACTAACAGATATAATCTCACATATAATCCTGCTTGTCTTTTCTCAGCCTGCTATTCAGGTAAGACTGCAAAAACCCCCACACATTAATTATCCTGTTACAGGAAGGTTACATTTAGTTGACATTAACTTGAGTTCGTCCTCACTGAATGCCTTCAGAAACATAAAAACTAATAAATTTCAGCATTTGAAGGGCTTTTGTTTTTTCAGAGACTTTAGTGCAGCAGGAAGGCTGTTATGTGTTAATACTGAAACAGTAACAAATCTTTGTTTATTCAACATGCACCAAACAAATAGATTTAAATGCATTTATTCTCTCTGCTTTTTAGGCATACTACAAATTGCCAATATAGTATAAAATAGATTCTCCCCTGTAAGAAAACCTGGTTCCTGTTATGACAAAAAATATAGTATTAAAGATTTGTTTTAAAAATACCAGCTTTATAAAAAGCTAAGTAAAAAACTAAGATCAGTGGTTGGTTTAGAGCCAAAAGGTTAAGCCAAGGATCCATTAGAAGCCTACAAGAACCTAAGGGGAAACATCTTATTCTTGTGCTTATCTCCAGGTACAGTGAGAAACAGTTGCTGTTACAGGTGCCTGAGCAAGAATTCCTCTCATTTACTGGGCAAGCATTAAAGGATCTTTAATGCCAAGTGTGACAAGTAGCTCTAATTCTCACTGTAGTCCAGAGTACAAGATCTGCTCATAATCTCAACAGAATTGGTAGGTTGACCTTTTGGGTGAGTCATGTTAGAAGGATAAATACCGTTCAGTACAGTCTGGAACTCAAATCAAATGCTGAATTCAGTATTAATGCAAGGGTCTGACTGTTTCCTGTGCCAGTCACAAGAGAAGCAATGCTGGCCTTTCTGCATTCACTCTGAAAACTTTGTCCTCTGCACTTCACAAAGGCCAGGGGACTGTTCTCTGCACGGTTTCCATGCTGGAGCCTTTGAAGGAAGCATGGGCTGTGCAGCTGGGAAAGCTCCTACCCCTGAATCTGCAAAGCCCCAGCAAAGCAAGGGGAAGCCAAGCTGTTTGACAAGCTCTAGAAAATCTGCAGGTGCATCGATGTGGCTCCATCCTTCCACTTGTTAACGTGGTCTGAGATGACAGTCCTGCAGAGGGGGCACGTTTTTTCTCTGTTAAACCATAAACTGATGCATTCTTCACAAAATGTGTGCTGCAAGAAAAGAAGGAGAACTTAGAGCTCCTCTGCTCTTCAGTGTGTCATGTGCTATATTAATTGCACAGCCTGGTTTCTAAAGCTAATCATAAAACACTCATTTTACGTTGTTTTGTTTACTAGCTGTTTAAAATGTACTTTAATTTGCACAAAAATAATGGGGATTATGTGTGTTACCTGACAGATGAGCAGAATAGGCTTCTGGAATTCAGCTTGGCAGATGGAGCAGATATCATCTGACTCAGAGCACTGTCTCTTGCTGGCTGGCACTCCATAGTGCTGGAAAACAAGGGGTTGCAGCAAATATTAGTTTCTAGGGAGATGAAAAAGCCAAGACCAAATACCAGGACAGAAACATTGCTAATTTTTTAAGGAGAGCAGGCCAAAAAGAGTGTGTTATTTCACATCCTTTTATCAGAAGGGATGTGCAGAAGAGATTTGTTGTTGTTCAGATCACAACACGCTCATGTAGTCAAGGAATTGAGACTGAAATAGGAGAAGGGTATAGAGGGTTTAATGTAAAAATGCATTTGTTTATTGCCAGGACAGTACAAAGTAATATAGGAATGAGGTATTTAAAAAGTATTTCCATGTAAATTTGATTTATGGTTTTGTCATAAGAGAATTCAGTACTCACTGGTCGGGTAAAAAATATCCGTAAGACCTGCCTGAAGTTTCTCAATTGTCCAAAAAAGCTCAAAAGCTGAAATGAGAAAGAAAACTTGAGTCATGCTTAGTGTTTTTGCCTCTGAGAACTAAAAAGCTTCCAAGGTTTTGGCAGATTCCAGCACTGGAAGCCTCACTGCTGGGTGGATATTGGCAGGAACAAGAGCAAAGCTGACCCTATTTGAGTTGTTTTATATGTAACCAGACTAAGAATTTAGGCTGAAGGGTTTTCTCCCAGTTCTTTAGGAGAGAAATAGTGTTGAGGTTCTGAAATGAAGCATTTGAGTGGAAATATCTCACCATTATTTTGATATTTGCAACAGTAGTTGGAGCTGTCATTGTGAATTACTGGTCACGTTCAAAGCCAGGCTTGTCCCGAGGGGCAGATGAGCTTTTTGGGGAAGTAGAGCCAGCTGTGAACATGTTTGCCTTGTTTGGCATCACACTGGACACCCCAGCAGGGAGAAAATCAGCTTCCTGGGAAATGCTGATCCTTTCAGCCACTAAGTTTAGTTTTGCAAGCTCTTTTCTCATGGCAGTGTGATCAGTGCCTGGTGTGAGGGCACTTAGAGTATCAGTGTCCTTTGCTATGCAGTCCCAGTCCATTCCCAGAACAGGTGCAGGAAAATGATGGTTTTGGATCCTGAGCCAGTTCTGTGGGAGGCTGTGTCAGTGAAACTGAGGGGAACTTCCAGGACTGTGCCAGTTTGTGTCTGTAACCCTCCAGAGATCACGACTGCAGACTGGCTCAGAGGAGTCCCAAGCTTACATACCTTGAGGATGAGGTAGAGAAGGCCCAGCAGTATCCCCAGGGTCCATCCCAGGACACTGTCCAGCTCTCCGTGGGCAATGAGATAACGGAACCACACTGGGATGGGGACAAACAGACGGTAATACTGGCAGAGTTCTTCTAACAGCATGTACCAGTAGCCCTAAGCAAGACATGCAAAGGAATAGCTCAAGATTTAAAACACAGAGCATTTGGAAAACACACAGAAAAGATGCACTGTTACTCTCTTTGAGTTGCTTCCTCTCATAATACCTTGAAACAAGGAAATATGAAGCATGAAACTGTGGTTGTACCAGGGAAGAAGTACCCTTTCTATACTGGACACTGGATAATGCCACAATTTGCCACTATTGACCAGATTCCTCCTTTAATTTAGGCACAGTTTAGGTCACAGTTAGTGTAATGGAATTTTCAATAACTGGTTTTTAGATGTTACATCACTAGCTGTAGGAAAAAAACCCAGATTAAAAAAACCTTGATTATAAATCAGTATTTTGAGAAGGCAGTTGTACCTGAGAAGAACTTGTTCTGGTACATTTTAAGAGATAAAACCTCCCAAAACATCCTGTTCAAATGTTGTCACATAAAACTGTATTTGTTAATTCATTTTGTTTAAACCAGCACTAGTAATTGCAATTTAAAGATAAAATGTAATTAGTTTTGCCTGCCTCACCTTGGGAAACAGATAAAAATGAATACAGCACCAACCAGTGTAAGCTGAGAAAATTATTAAACCTCACTGATTTGAGAAATTAAACTATGCATCAAGTTCATTGATCTGACACAAATACTGCTTAGGTTTATCAACAAAAAACCCTCAGAATTATTTTGAAGAGAGAAAAGACAGCTGTTTGCATGTGCAGACCTCAAACTCTTGACAGTTACTGTCAGGCATGTACAGCTTGGCTGTGCTCCAGCTGCTCCAGGCCAACTGCCCCTGTACACATTCTGGCAGTGCACAAAATAAAAGCTTTCTTCAACCCCCTTCTCAGAGACAGGAATAAACCCACTTGTATCCAATAATACAGGCAATTGTTTCACATCAGACTGAAAACCTTCCTTAGCACCAAGCAGGGAAGAACAGGAACTCCACAGGGTTTTCTTGCCCACAGTGTAGTGGTGGATTATATACAGATCTTTAATTAAAGACTTTTCTCTAGGTAGAATTCAATAATTAGCTCATTTTACCATACAAGAATCTTCACAAGGAAGCAAGAGTATAGCTTGTTTCCTTACCTTGGATTTAAAGGACATGATAAAAGAAGGCACCAAGAGAATAAAGCACTTGAAGCCCATGAAGAGGAATTTCAGAATAAAGTCTGTGACTCCCACAATCCAAAGCACCTCCCAGAAGTTCGTAAAATCCACAGTAGGGTTTAAGAAGATTAAGCTACAAAAAAAGAGTATCAGAAGTTACTGGAGCACCCTATTTAGAGGAAACTATGAGCAGAGTTATCACAGCAGGTTTAAAGAAGGAAACCTGGTGTACACAAAGGAAAAACGTTTGCCAAGCAAATGAACGGGTCATTGTTAATTAATCCTCAGGATCTCTGACAGCCTTTCCACTTTGGAAGCTTCTTTGCTGTATCTTCATCCAAACCCTTATCCCTGGGCTTGCTTTCTCATTTTGGCACTCAGCCTTTGATTTCCAGCCAGGGCTGCAGCTACAGAGGGGTCAAAGGAAAGAAATCCCTTGGAGTCACAAACTGCACGGTATTCCAAAGGGCCAAAGCTGGGAGTCCAACCCAGGAATGCTCCCCATGGCACAGCAAGTCCATTGTGGGGGTCTAGAAATTCCAACATAGTGTTTTTAAGGACAGCACCTGTTGAGTTTGACAGAAGGGGAGGAATGGAGATTAAAGTGAAAGAGAAACCAATGCTACAATTAAAGAAAAACAGCCAATAAAATGTTCCCAGTTAACTTTGAGTAATTGATGATGTGAGTGGGGTTTTCCTCTGCTTACCTGTAATACAGGGCCTGGGAGTGAAAGGTGTAATACAAGAGGAGAGATGATCCAGTGAGGTACAGCAGTAACCAGGTACACTGCAGCTTGGAGCACCGTTCCTGCGAGGTAATTGTGGAGACACATTGCAGGCCTCACCTCAGGAGCAGAGTCTGGCATATCCCCAAAGCCTGTTCCACCTGCACACTTCCTACCAGAGGATTCTATCTTACTGGGTTTAGGCCACATAAAATAGGAGAACTCAATGGAAAGGTAGAGCACTAATTTTAATGTTTTCAAAATAATGTTTTCAATTTCTGTGTGCATCAAGGTTTTTTCTGAAAACACAACCCAACCCGCCCCACTCTGAAGAAACAACAGGTTTCCCTTCAGGACTGAACAGAGAGATGACAGTTTAAACTGTCAACTGCTATTTAATCCACAAGTATACTTAAGTTCTTCCTTAAATGACAAAAGGCTTTTATCAATTGTGATTTCACCAGTCAAAGTCAGCAGGGGGGGAAAAAATCTCTTTTTATCCTTATTATCTGAGAAGTTCTACAGTGTACAGAAGCATTAAGGCTACTTCTATCATGAAACCTTGTGACCTAACAATATTAGGTAAATTAAGTAGCATTTTCATTCATGTTTCTTTTAAAATTTGATGGATAAAGGTCTTGGGTAATGAGAATTTTGTGTCATACACAGTGTGATACTTACTCTTAGAAAAACCTGATTTACTATGCTTTTGTTTGCATATGCATAAGTTGTTAGCAGCCCAATTCCAAGAGAAATGCCTATTAGGAAAATAGGATCAGTTAGACACATGAAAAGGAAAAAAAAATAAAAATCACTGAACAGGGTTAAAAAGCAGCCATTTCTAATATGTCTTTGTAATTAGAATTAATAGCTCAGACTCTCAAGCCAGGATAATTAAGCACATTGTACATATGCCAGCAAAGGAAACAGAAGCCACTGAAATGTAGTTTAGCAAATCTCTCCTTCTGATGAATAAAGCAAATAAAAATAAAGCTAAAAATAAATCGAATTACATTTCAGGCATGGTTATTAGTCTGTCTCTTTGGGGGGGAGGGTCTCCTCTCTCAGACCTTATTTCGTTATACTCTACCAATGAGGTGCTGCATGATGAGTTTGACACAGAGGATCAGCAGGTAGGGCAGGCTCTTGTGCAGCCACTGCAGGAGGTATCGGAGCTCCGACAGGGAGCTGCCGCCCTGCTCCTCCGAGTCCGGAGAGGCGTCCTCGAGCCCTGCTGCTTCCCCATGGCTGTGCCCGTGCGGGCGGCCCTGCGAGCCCGGCCTGGGGCCCGTGTTCTCCCTGGCATCGCCCAGGGCAGGGCCCAGCTGGATGTGCACGGCCCCGGCGCCGGGAGGGGCGCTCGCAGAGGGGGCTCGCTCATCGCCGCAGCTCGGCTGCATGGCCGGATTTCTTCTGGTCCGGGTTCGTGTTAGTTTGTGTCTCCTGGAGAGAGGAATAAAAAGCAACAGTTGAAGAAAGAGATGGGGGGGAAAAATGTGATATATTGCACTGATTGTGTGCATGAAGTAAAGACAGGATGCCCTGCGATCCCGTGTGTGTTGATTCCGAAGGATGCTGGGCTCACACCCTGTGTGCACCGTGTGCCATGTGGAAGGACTGCCCTCCCTTCCCCTGCAGATTCCCCTGGCTGCCTTAGGACAGGAGACCGGCACTGGCGTGTGCGGGAGGGACCCTGGGAGTGCTGCATGATTGCACAAACCCAGCAAGAGCAGCAGGCCAGGGAAGGGAGGAAGGAGGGAGCACATTTACATGCACCCATTAAACACGCTCCAAACTGAGGGCCATTATGAGATTAACGAGATTATCCTGTCTGGGGAAGGGAGCAGAACCAGGCTAGGCCATACTGTAAGAGGCATTTAAAAGAGCCTGGGTGTAGGTGAAAAATGAAATGCAGCCAACAAATAATTCAACAGCGAGAGCTCCCAAATGGGGTCCCATTCATCTTTCCATCGGCATCTTTTGGTTGTCATCCTGGGCAGTTTCTCACTTTGTATCAGTCTTTACTCTGATCAAACAGTGTTAAATCAAGTTCTCTGGACTGGTGTGACATCAGAGTAACGATTTTGGAGAATGCCTTGAAGCTGGATTTGGCACAATGCTTGTCGCTATGGAGTAATGTTATTCAAAGGCTGGGAATTTTGTTATAATCCTTTTCTGTTGTTCAAACTCCTACAGATTTCACTTGGAAATTATTCTTCCCACAGTTACTTTCACCGGGGATACTAAAAGGTTACAGCAAACTCGGATTTGCACAGCAAAAAGTTCTTGATGCATTTGCACAATCCCCGAGTTCTTTAGCCTTTAAAAAGGAGTTTATATTAAAGAGTAAACCACGTTAGTTTAATACATGAATATGAGAACACAGTAACATTTACAAGTGCTGCTGCTGCTACTGGGTTGGTTTTTTGTTGGCCAAAGATGACATCACCCTTCAAACCAGCCAAAATTCACGACCTGTGTTTTTCTGCACAGGAATAAATCCGATAAACTGGAGATTGCATTGACTGGTGTGAACAGTGTTACTGGATCGGGACACCAGTGCTGAGTTTAACAGGAAGGGGAATAAAAAACCCAAAAAAAACCCTGATTAGCGCTCTCCAGTCGGTGTTTTGGGGCTGGTCCTGCAAAAACTCACAGCTGGGCGTTTAAAAAGCGAGTGATCCTATCGCGAACTTTCAGACCCCTCGAGTTACTGACAGAGATTTCAGAGCAGGACCCCGCGCACACCCAGACCTTGTTCCCTCGCTACACCTGCCAAAATACAGCCCTTGGTGAAAAATACAGCCCTTGGTAAAGACCCTCTGGGTGCTCCGAACAGGGACCCCCAAACCGGGACCCCCAAACAGGGATCGCTCGAAAAGGGACTCCCCTCAAACTGGGACACCCGAACAGGACCCCCCAAACTGGGACACCCGAACAGGACCCCCCAAACTGGGACACCCGAACAGGACCCCCCAAACTGGGACACCCGAACCAGGACCCCCCGAACCGGGACGGGAAGGCGCCGCAGCCCCGTCCTGCCCCCGAGCCGGGCCGTGAGGGATCCATGAAGGGACCCTGAGGGATCCATGAGGGGCCGTGAGGGAACCCTGAAGGGTCGTGAGGGATCCATGAGGGGTCGTGAGGGAACCCTGAGGGGCCGGGAGGGATCCATGAGATATCCATGAGGGGCTGGGAGGGATCCATGAGGGACCTCTGAGGGATCCATGAGGGATCCCTGAGGGGTCGTGGGGGAACCCTGAGGGAACCCTGAGGGATCCCTGAGGGGCCGTGGGGGAACCCTGAGGGATCCCCGTGGGATCCATGAGGGGTCGTGAAGGAACCCTGAGGGGTCGTGGGGTAACCCTGAGGGATCCCCGTGGGATCCATGAGGGGTCGTGAGGGATCCATGAGGGAACCCTGAGGGGTCCCTGAGGGCCGCCCCTTCCCGCGCCCCCGCTGGTACCTCATGAGGCGCCCGGCGCCTCCCGCCCTCCGCCCGCCGCCATCGCCGCGGCCCTGCGGGTGACACGGGGCGGAGGAAGAGGAGGAGCCGGGAGGGGACGACGAGGAGGAGGAGGAAAAGGAGGAGGAAAAGGGTGAAAAGGAGGAGGAAAAGGAGGAGGAAAAGGAGGAAGGCTGCGGGCCGCGCGTTGCTCTGGCAACGCCGGGGCCTTCGCGCCGTGAGGGGAGTGGGGGGGCGCTCCCCTCAGACTCGCCAAAACGGGGAGGTTCCCGTTGGGTTTTATCGAAACCCTTCATTAGAATTAGTCTATCAGGGCTGTAATAAGGGAAGAAGTTAAGGAATATATATATATATATATATATAAATATGTGTGTGCCTGGGGAAGTCCTGGTGTCTGGAAATGGGCTGTGCCTGCCAGGACACCTGAGGGGAGCGCTGCCCTAGTTAATGCTGAGGCAGCTCCTGGGGGAGGCCTGGAGGGAAGGGGAGACAGGTTTTCGGTGGAAATATGCTCTTGAATAAATTATTTCGCGTCCAGGAACGGCATCTGTTTGCCTTGGCTCGGGTGGGTTTCGAGGAGTGTTTAGGTATGGGGCTCGGATCCCAGCGGCTCCGAGCATTGCTTGGTGTCAGAACACAAACGAGGTGTTAATTCAAACCCTTAAATACAGAAATGCAGCGGGGACAGCAACCCCGTGAGAGGGAAAGGACGGGCACTTAAACACGGGGCTCATGAGGTGAAAAACTAAGTATTTAGAAGGGTTGGGCGGCCTGCGGCTCAGTGGCACCACCTAACAACAAACCTTCTCTTTTATTTTAGAGGAAATAGCTGAAAAACACTGGCTGCACCCGTGTTTCTGCTGCAGGTAGGTTTTCAGGAGGCACCTGCAGCAACTTGGGCTGCTTTGTGGTGTTTTGGAAGCTGTGCCTCGAATTTCAGGCCTCGTGTTATCCCCTGCGTTTCGCTTGGGCTGTGGCTGATGGATTGGAAGAAACCTGGGCTGGTTACTGCAGATACACTTAATATTAAAGAAACCCACAGGCCTCCTGTCCCTCTGGGCCCTCTGAACTCAGAAGACCTTCTAATTTGTGTCATTCTGCTGTGTAATTATCACAGTCCTGTCCAGTAGCATTGCAGATTTCAGATGCTTGGCTGGAAGCACTGGAAGAATTGCATGGCCATGTCCTCATCCTTCCAAGGATAACACAGACCTGTTGTGTTTGGCTTATGCTGTGCCATATTGTTCCCTCTCCCACTCTTTGCTCAGTCAGTCACTCACAGCGTGTTTGGATTATGAAGGACAATGTGAAAAAAAAAATAAAATCTTAATTTGATTCTCAAATCAGGAAAAGCAATTATAAATCTTTTATTTTTAAATAGTGGTTTATGGTTGGAAATTATGCGTGCCTTCTGTACATCGCTTGGAAGGGTATAAATATAAAAGATTTGTTCAGCTGTTTCTTTTTTGTAATTATAAAATGCATTAAAGTACAAATGTAGCTTTAAATCAACATTGTTCCCAAACTGCTTTTCATTGTTACATGGACTGGAAATATGAAATTAATTCGTGGCAGCTTATTAATCAATAATGTTTGCTCATGCAGGTCACTTGCTGATTTATCTCCAATTCACAGCTCATTAGAAGGTATGTAACTCTTCAGAGATGTTGTTATGTAACAGGTATGTTTTCCTGGTGCTATTAATGACCTCTGGATTTAGTAACTCCTGACACAACAACGATTTCAGAGATTATTCACATAAAATTGGAGGTCTTTTTCCATGAGTATTGCATATATTAGGTCATGGAATACCTGGTAATAAATTTACCAGTCTGTTTTTGGGTTCCACTCCCAGGATGCCAATAAATTTCACCCAGCTGGCTGGATCAGTGTCAGAGCACGTTTTCAGGTGTAGATACACTCAGATACAGGTACCCCAGACTTTCCCATCCTCCCAGCTGTAGGTGGTACCTCCCTAAGTGGTGCAATCAGCAGGTTTGATCAGTGTGTACCTGCTTTCCCCGGGGTTGTTCAGAGCATGAGAACATTGGAACAAACACTGATCCTCGGGGAACTCTTCCCGTTGCTGCCCTGGCAGCTCAGGACTTGCCTCTGCAACACTTACTCTGCACTAAAAGTTGCTGAGAGCTTGTTCTCCACACAGAAATATTAGAAGAGAATATTTTGTATCCTAATTCCAGGTCCTGGAGGAGCTGTGCAGAAATCTTCCTGCAGAGCAGGTTATGGGGTGACAAATCTGCATCTTTGGTATGACCTTTTAACACCAGGAAAGGGGTGGAAGGAACGGGTGCTTTGAAACGAGATGTACAGCATACATCTGTGGTGAGATTTAAAGGAGCTGATCTCAGATACAGGGAGAGCAATTTTAGCTAATGATATGACAAAAAATCAGGTTTTTCTGTAAGAGTCTGTAGAATAGCAGAATGTCCTGAATATTCAAAGGCTTTATTGGTTGTCTTCATTTTACTCAAAACGTTGCTTGAGTATGGAAGGCTTTTGCAAAACTAAGAGAGTTTAGTTTAAATTGTTTGAAGGATTTGAAAGTCTTGCCAAGAGGCTCAAATAACCTTTAAAATGTGAATGTTTCCTGAGCTCTGAATGCTCAATCTTTTTTCAAACAATCTCCTGCAACTATACAACCCTTACTTCAGCTTGTGTTCCGAGCACAAGAAACCAATTCCTGTGCTCCCAAATGTGAGATGCTTCGTGGTAGGGACCAGTTTTGAACTCTCATTCTCATCCCTGGGGTGGTGGCAGAGGAGCTGCATTTCACTGGTGAACTCTGATCCCGTGAGCTTTGTCAAGGAGACTCGCAAGGAATTTGAACCAGATATTTTTACATTGCAATGACATCATCCTGCTCCCTGAGGTTTCCACAAATCTTACAAGCCCTCTGTGTGCTCGTTCCTGTTAAGTCATTCTAAACGGAGAGGAATTCCACTGCAATGGTGTCATATAATAGTTACAAAACTGGTGAATTAGATCCCGGAGTCTTGTTTATTTATACATAGATAAAGGCTTGAATGAGAATCAGCCAGCGGAGCCACAAAGGGCAGCTGCAGTTTTTGCTCCCTGCACAGGAGGGTGCTCCGCTTCTGTCTTTATCCGCAGGAAAGAGCGATTCCCGTGGTCATTAGGATGAGCGGAGCAGCTGTTTTCTGAACCGCTCTTTTCTTGTAGTGGCATTGAAGGATCTGTTAAATACAGTGACTCGAAAAGTGTTCAGCTGTTAAAGAATTTTGAGAAGGCGTGTGTTAATTGCTTTTGTAAAACCATCGCAGAGGTATTTAGGTCAGGAGATGTAATGATCATGACGCTGTATCCTCTAATGGGTGTCCTTAAAGGTGCCAGGAATTTTCAGTAGAATCTTTGAAGTTTCTCAGAATCAGATTTCTTTCCCAGTCTAATGTGTTAATCTGAACGTGTGAATCATTCAATTGGACAATGAATTCTGTATGTAAACATGAGTGGATTCACTAGGAAGGAGTAGGTAAGTTTGTTAATATATATTCCATCTGTTGTGCCTGCTAATAGTTATATCCTTAATTATGCTTTATTTACCCTGGTAAATCACAGAATTATAGAATGTCCTGAATTGGAAAGGACCCACTAGGATCACCAAAGTTTAAATCCTGGCTCTGCACAGAACAGCCCCAAGAATCCCACCATATGTGTGCTATGTAGTCATATATTTTAGGTTCAAACCCCAAATTAGTGGTCTAACGTAACTCATAAACTGCAATTTTACCAACTTTCTGTTTACATTTTTAGAGATCAGTTAAACAAGGGCCTTGGGTGTTGTTATCTGGTCAGATTTTAGTTAAGAGAGTTAACATGTTCTGCCTGAAAACAATTTGATAAACCTCTGTTTTGTACAAGGCCAGGATATTCCGACCCTCTGGACACAAATCCAGTTGCTAAGGAGAGACAGTCTTGATTTTAAAAAGCAGTGCCATTGTAGAGAGATTTCCAGATATTTCCTTTCAGGATAAATACAAACCCAGAAATGCAGTGGGCAAAATTTTATCTGTCGTGTTGAACAGGATTGTCCCATTACCATCAGCACATAAATATTTGCCTAATTTCAGTCAATATTTGCCTCACTGGTCAATAAAACTTGTCTTGCACTTCACAGAGTTAATATTTACTTGCTGGTTTTAGTTTGGTGACAACATTACAATTCTCTAATTGTGTGGGGGGCTTTTTTTCATCTTTTCTAACAAAAAGAGATTTTATGTTAACATGTGTGACAGTTTATTAGGAAGTGTTATCCACCAGTAAGACCATGTTTGTCATGTAATAAGATTACCCAGATTATGCCTATAACATTTTACAAGTAGGGAAAGGATTTGTTTGGGGGTTTTTTAAAGGGTAAAATGATTAAATGTATTACCAAATTTAAAAATAATTGTTTGTGTCTGTTATGCCCACATACAGGTCATTGTTTTCTGATTTCTTTAATGAAAATGGTTTAGTTGGAGAGGAGATCCTGATATTTGTATAGTTTCTGGAATTATGGTTGTTCACTCCAGAATTTGTTAGGATATGGATCACACAGAAACGAGTGTCTATAGTTTTACCAGAGTTGCCCTTGCTGAAATCAGGGATGGAGTTTCCTTTGACCTCAACAGCAGCAGGATTGTGTTCCCAGACACTCTTGAGGCTCTTAGTGTAGGATGCAATAGTAACACTGTAAAGCCAGCACCTGAATGATGCCAAAGTTGCTGATTAGGGGTATCCTGTTGCTGATATTGTGGATATCCTGTGCCCCCTCATCACTACAGAATCAGGTCTAGACCTCAACAGCTTGGTGAAGGGGTTATGAAAATCGGGCTGTAAAAATTAGGATGCAGATACTGATTCATAAGCAGAGGTTTCTGGAAGGAAATTGGAGTGCTCCTCTTCCTGATTTGCAAATTAATTTGCTTTTGGAAAGCCAGCACAAATTTAGCCATTTTTTCAGCTCAGTCAGAGTAAGGACCCACACTTGTGTGGCTTAGGAGGGAATCCAGAGAGGAACTTTAGATCCTTTGAGTTGCTATGCCACCTTTCCAGACATGACATCTCACTTCCATGGAAGAATTTCCCCCCCATGCATTTCTGTGTGTATCATAGTGGGCTCTGTGCTTATTTTTCATGGTTTAGGTACATTATAAGTTGATCCCTGACAGGATGGGGTGTTTGACTCCCAACCTGCTCGAGGCTTTGTGTGCAGCATCTGGGTAAGAGGCAGGCCCAGCCACTGGGTGTCTGCTCAGAGGAGATAACAGGGGTGTTTGTTCAGCAACATGTGTTATCTTGCTGTCATGTCCACTGTTCTTGCAGGGCTGCACTTAAACCCAGTGGAGTGGCAGCCTGTCTGCACTTGTGTCACCTCAGAATGGTGACTTTATGCTTCATACAGTTAGAGGCAAGGCTATTTAATTCAATTAATCTCCTGGTCTGAGTCTTCAGCTGAACTGAAGTCACTGAACTAAATCACAGCACACCCATATCCCTCAAACTGTCAAATAAAACATCTGCTTGTGATAATGATTATCTTAATCCAAGAGTTCTAGTTTATGCAGTACTTTTCTTCATTAATGGAAAATACTTAAAAAAGTACTTATTGCTTAACCAAGAACTCCCCATCTAACACCTTAGCAGAGAGCAGAGAAGAGGCACTGACAGTGAAATGCTGGTCAACAGGAAGACTTTGTGTTTCATTGTTTAGATGGTGACACACTAGTTGTTTTCTGTCATGCAGAATTGCCACAGTGCTAAGAGGTAATTGGAAAATGCATTTCTCTTTGATCCCTAATTTGAACCTTTATATAGGTCATGTAATTGTCTACACACAACCTGTTCTGGTGACTGTTTCATTCCTGTCTGCTCTTTCTGCAGGGAGCTGAGCTTCCTCCTGCTCAACTTCACCAGCTTAACCATTTCCCAGCCTGCAGTGCTGCAGTCCAAGTGGGCTCCCTTCAATCTGGTTTGCTTGCAGGCTCAGCCTGACACACTGGGTTTGGTACAGCTGCAGAATTGACATTCAAAACTCCCATGCTGCACAGTTTTCCCACGTGCCACATAAAAATGCTGTGCAGTTCCTCTCTCCAAGGCTCCTCTATTAGGGCATTAACTGGCTGTTTGCCTCCCTTTTGGTTACTGTTTTAATCTGTATAATATACAGTTTTACACACTCACTCAAATTACTATATATTGCAAGGTAAATATGGCAAATTATTTGCCCAATATTGGCTTAACCGTCATTTTCAAACTGTGGAAGTCAATGGAAAATACATCTGAGAGAGGACTGGTGAAATGAAAGATGCAGAATGGTGGAATGAATGAGTTGCTGGAGAATAACTTGTGCTTATATGTATCTTAATTAGTTACAAGAAAATGGAACCAGATAATGGATTTTTGTCCCCACAATTATAAAGGAAACTGTGGATTGATGTGTCCTGTGATAGTGGGAGGTGGTGGAAATGCTCAAGGATCTGGAGCACTGCTTTTACCATCTCCTGTGACTATGCTGAGTTCTGTTAACTCCTTTTTGGAAGGGCAGCTTTCCCATGGTTTTGGTGGGGTTTGAGGAAGGTGTAATGGCTTCAGAACATGTCAATGAGTGTTTGAAGGTAGGTTTGGATGTTGTGTTTCAAAAGGTGGTGGAAGGAAATGTGGGTTTCTTTGAACCCTGATGGTTTGGATGTTGTTGAGTTTCCAGTCAGGAACAAAATGGACCAAACCAGATTTCAGTCTTGGATCTTTCCCTCTGCTCATCCAGGGTAGGCCTGTGTGCTTTCACAGTCTGAAAGTGATCCTTTTAATCCTTCAAAGCAGAGAAAGGCCTGGGTTTCATTCAGGACTTTTCAGGATTTCATTCAGGGTTTTTCTTCACAGACTGGATTTCATTGAGGAAGATTTTTGGAAAAGTAGATCATTGGGTTTAGGGAGTAGGTGGATTTTAAAGTCATGTGGCAGGTCAATAACATCAGGAGTAGAGCCTCCTCTGTGCCTTTTCATGGCAAAAGAAATACTGTCAGTTTTATATTCCAAAGAAATTCTTCCTCACCTTTATTTTTGCTAAGAATTCTCTGTAGCAACCTACTAAAATTTTGGACCTTTATCAGTTTTTCAGTCCAGGCTTGTAGGTCATTCCTTCCTCTTTATTCAGTCTCTTGTGGGCCCTCCCAGGCAGGAAAATCTCAGTTTTGCTTCCTATGGAGTCGGCAGTGAAGGATAAATCAGGAACAGTGAGGAATTCTTGCTGGTGCTGCTGTGTCTCCTGACAGGAGAGCAGAGCCACAGAGGAGGAAATAGCATCAACATTCTCCATAAAGCAGAGAAAATAGGTGCAGGCAAATATTTTAAATTGAACTCTGATGAAATTATTGTTTATGGCCCAGCTTCTCCCTTCCATCCAGAATGTGTCATTTAGGTGATTGGGCCAGCAGGTGCAAACATAATTGAATTCAGGGAAATAAATAAGGAGGGAGGCTGGGGATTGTTTGCTAAAAAGAAGACATCTAGTTTACTAATTAGAAGGATTTATAGGATGCTGTACTTAAAATAGATGATTATTGATGGCTCATCTTAATCATGGGAGGTGCCTTGTGGCTGCAGTTTCCTCTGGCCTGGCTGTGCATGGGGTGTGACTGAACACGCAGAGATGTGACCTGGTGCTCATCCCTGGCAGGGGCTGTGCCTGGGCTGCCCCATCCAGGCAGTGTCCAAGGCCAGGCTGGAGCAACCTGGGGTAGGGGAAGGTGTCCCTGCCCATGGCAGGGGGTGGAATAGATGATCTTTAGGGTCCCTTCCAACCCAAACCATTCCATGACTCTGTGGTAGCCACAACCCTCTGCACTGGACACTGTTATTTTCACCTGGAAACTTTATGAAAGGCTGCAGGAAACAAAGTTATTGTCTTAGAGAGGAGGTATTAAGAGATATATATGTTACTTCTGTCTTTGAATTAGTTACAAATAACAAGTTGGAATTCTTAACTATACAAGACTAAGGTGGAGATCCTGTTGAAATTCGCATCTCTCTGGGTAGCAATCAGAAGGTATTTTAATGGAAATCAGAGGTGGATATTAAACTAAAATATTTCTCAGGGGACAGTGCTGAAGTGCAGGTTAAACAATTTTAATTATTTTAAAGGAAGTAGTGACGATAACTCTGGAGTTTAGGCCAATATCATTCCTCCTTATTTTAGTGCTCAAAGCTCTCTCAGTCGCTGGTGAGCTCATCACCGCAGCCACGGATGAATTACACATTTCCCATGCCCTTATCTAATTCATTTCTCCCTTCTGCACCTTGGAATCATTTGAATATGAAGTATATCAGGAAAACAGAGTTGTTTTCTCCTCAGTGGAGAACTCGAGCAGAACTATTCCTCACAAAGAGTAACAAGCAGCCAGAGTGAATTATCATGGAGGAGGTTGCAGCTGAGCTTGTAAATATTACTTTGAGAGACTTACATTTCCTTCTGGAAGGAAAGAGCATTAAGGGACATTTTGAAATGTAGAAAGGGAATAATAGCAAAAAAAACCCCTCCCTAAGATAAATTTGGCTCACCAGCCTTTTTGCTATTTGGTGCCTGACATTCATTTTTTGAGATGTATCAGTTACATCAAGCTGAGGCCAGTTGAGTTTTATGTGCCTGGTAAAAGGGAGTTGATTCACAAGGATCTGGTCCATTCTCTTCTGTCACCTCATAATTCTGCTACCATGTCTGTACATTATTTCAACCAGCCAACTACATTTTTTAAAACAATTTGTAGAAAAATAAATGGAAGTTTCAAAGTAGGTATTTTAATATTCCTTCTCATGCATTCAGTTGTTCTACTGAGCTTCTGTACTGCATGTTCCTCCAAGTAATTTGTACTGGAGTAAAATAGTGAATGAAAATTCACATTGGAAATAGATTCATTTGGTATTTCAGAGGGTTATGATTTAAGTTTTTCTTATGCCCAGCAACACATAAATGAATATACAAGGAGTGAGAATGCACTTCATGGTTGGGGCAAACACTCAGTAGGAGCCATGGAATAAGAGAGTCCTTTAACACAGGAGACTTGCACTTTGCATTTGGCAGGGCTGGTCTGAGCAGGGCCTTGTAATCCCCCTGGAGACTGGCTCTTTCTGGATTTGGTAGGAACCAGTAGGTCTGGAGGTGTCCTGATCTCTCTGCCATTCCTCCTCCTCCTCAGGAAGTGCAGCCACATCACTTTGCTTCCACAGCCTCCCTCTGGGGGCAGCCTGTGCTCCTAAAAGGCTGGTGTGTCCCATGGACAGTCCAGCTCAGGGGAAAAGCTGTTTTAGTTCATGATTCAATTGCCAGATTATCCGGACTTTGTGTGTTTTGTATGTGAGTCATACAGACTTAGACTTCAGGGTTTGTGCTACCTGGTTTTGGTGTGTTTAATACAACTGAAAGTTGTAAAATGGGTAAGTTGGAGTCTCTAAAGGAGCTGCCAATGTGCATTTGCTGGAGTTTCTTCAGCAGTGGAGGGGAGGAAGAATTCCAGGCACATCACCCTGCCTTCACAAGTCTGCAGAGATCTCCAGGGTGGGCTTACCCAGGTGTGAGAGGAGAAAAGAGCACTCAGTGTGTGCATATGTGTGCTCAGTCCCTGTGATCCATGCAATCCAGGGATCCTCTGTCTGGACAAACGTGTCCATCCTCCCTCTGGGCAGAGTCCTAAGGGTTGGCACAGAGGGGCAGCTGCAGTTGGGATCACTCAGCACTCCTGGTTTAGTGAAGGTGCAGAATTTCCTCTCTAACATCCCCCCAGAACAGAAAAATTGCTGCATTTGAACATTCCTCCTTCACTGACTGTTGGAGACAACACTTAGCTGGTGATTGAGCTGTTCCTCCCAGAAATCTGCATTTCCCTGTGTTCCCTCACCCTCAGGTGACAAAAGGTGGGAAGGAGGGGGAAATGGAAGGAGAGGCTTTGCTTGCTCAAATCTTGATTTCAAAGGCAGAGCTGAGGAAAGCAGTCCTGGTGTCTGGGTTTGCAAAGCAGGGCCCGGGGATGGGCAGCTGGGGCTGATTTCTGTCCTGGGTATTGTTCACACTTCCCTGCTCTGACAGCATTTTAGCTTTGTTGTTCAGTCCTGTGCATGGGTGAGCTGGCACCGTCTCACATCATGGGAGAGCCTTTCCCTGCTGCAGTCTCTGTGGCATCTCCTCAGCACAGAAACTGTACCTTTCCACTGGCCCCTGCAAAGCAAGGCCCCCTCACGTAGCAAAACCTCATTCTCCTCACTGTTGTTCCACATTGTGTGCCCATGGAGGGTCCTCCTGGACTTAGTTCTAAAGGAATAATTGTACTATTTAAATATTAAACATCCAAGTTCTTCTTTTGTTGTTAAACCAATATTAAAGTAGGACCAAACTGATTTGCAGTTTATGGTTTATTCCAGAGTCGCTGGTGCTGCAGCTGCTGTCCTGTTCCAGCAGTGCTGGCACTGCCAGGAGGCACAGAAATGTAGATTTTAATGAAAAAACTGTGTTTGAGATACATTTCAGTTAAATTATAAATTAATCTCGCCTTGTGAATTTCCAAGCTGTTAAAAAGGGCAAGTGGCTGCAGCGGCCTCTGAAACAATTCAAACCCCCATCTTTTGGCAGGATGTGGCTCCAGTGTCATGGAATTGGGTGTCTTTTCCTCACAGATTGTTATTTAATCACTATATATTAGCTTTCATTGCCCTTTTGATATATTAAAGCTCATAAACTTCTCATTGACTGGATTGAATTTACCATGATGTTGTTACTTTTTATGAATGGAATAAATCAATATCAGATCCGTTGGGTTTGCCCTGAATTGTTTATTTTAAGGGCTGTTTAAACTTTACTGAAAGAAAATGGAAACTCTGATGCCCAGACCTCCTCTTTAATGCTCACAGTTTGGTGACACTGAGATCCAACCTGCCTCAACCAGCAAGTGCTGAACATGTTTTCTGGAGATACAAGGCTAATAAAATTTCCTAGCATTCTTTGTAATGTGATACATTTTGCAGTATTCCCAATATATCACATTTAAATACTTGCAAGCTACTTTATTATTGTAATAGAAAGCTTTTGTTTCAGTATTAGGGAATAGTCCAGAGTAAGACTGGTTTTTCCCCCTGAAAATAGTAACTCTGTCTTGAAAATATCTGTCTGATATCTCCTTATATATGAGGAAATAGTAACTTCTTTCCCTTTGAGGTTGTAGCCCTCAAATAATCTGTACAAACCAGCTGATTTCATCCACAAATTTGAAGCACAGAAACACCCTTGAGGTAATTTTATCATTGAATTTTAGGATTGTGGTTTCTTGCTTTTTTTTGTTTGTTTAATAATAACTAAACCCATCTGTTAATCAGGTGATGTTAAATACAACCAAGTGCTAAACCCTGGCTGCTGGATGTAAAACTTGGGAGTCCTTACACCAGTGTAATGCTGTGATAACAGCCTGGACTTTGTGCTTGCTGGAGGGATTTGCTGGGATCCAGTGTTGCCCCTGCAGGTTTCTCCCCCATTATTTATGCATCTTTATTATTGTATAAGTAGCTAATTAAATCTGGTCAGGTTAACCTTTCTTGGTGATTAGGAGTAGGCATCTCAGCCACTGAGAAGCTAATCATTTGGAGTGGAACATCTTGTTCTTGTTTGAATAAATATCTGTGTTTACATTCACACAGCATTAATCACTTGAACCAGACTTTTTTGGGGGAAGAGAAAGAGGGTGCCCAGAGTGGGTTTCCCAATGCTGGGTGCAGGAATTATGAAGGAGATGCCTTTCCCTTCATTCCCCTCCATGGGCAAAACAGGGAGACATTTTGAATTAACAGTGCAGACCTCAAGGTACCCAGAGGGCTGTGATTTGTTTTCAAATAACTTGAAAAGCCGAGTCCTCCAGGCTGACCCTCTGAACTAAGCCCTGTTTCCTCGGTGAGAATTCTTCAGCAGTAGCATTCCAGTATTTTCCTGGTGGAGCACTTTTCATTCTTTTCCAATTATTGCTGTTATTATTTTATAACTATTTGTCTTTGTTCTGTGGTCTGTTCTTTTGTTGAGCACCAGTGAAAGCTCCTTGGTCCTTTTCCCTGTCCTTCCCCTTGGTTTGAGATTCTCTGCCAACTCTTCTGCCCTAAAGCCTTTTATTTTTTTCCCTGTTTTTCTTCCTGCAGCAGCTGGATCTTGCCTGGTACAACCATTGCCCTTATTGCTCATGGAGTCGTGTATCCCTAAAAATGCTCCATATGTTGTGGCTTTTCTCATCAAGGTTGGAAAGACCAAAAGGAGAGATGGCAAAGTGACCTTTTCTGTGCATGAGAGGCTCAGGAGCATTTCAATTCTTGTATGGGAAAGACCTGATAGCTCAGCCAAGGATGTTTGTACTGAAAACTATTTTATTTTGAATGTGAAATATTGTTTCTAAACTATTGCCTCTCAGCAACAAAGGAGATCTGTGAGTTCAGTGCTCTGTGGTCCAGAGAGCAAGTGGGATGTTGGGAGCTGTTAGAGAAGAAATAGAATAAAACCACAAGAGAGTTCTTGATACCCCTCTAAACCCACCCTGTGTGTGTGTGTGGGTGCTCTGTACCTCAACAGGGGCATGGTAAGTCAGCCAAAAATGCCAGGACCTGGCAGATGTGAACCACATCCCCCTGTGCCTGCGACAAAAGAGGCCTCCAAGGCATTTAAAGATGTAACTTTTATGCTGTTCCTTTTTGGATTAAAATGGTCTTCTGTAAGTGATTTTATGATACATATAAATATTATGGTTATCAGTCTTCACAGTTAAAATAAGGCTCTTTTCCTTGGCAGGAGGAAGGCTATACATGCAAATTCAGTTTCCTGATGCATTTCCACTAACTCTGCCCTTCTGTTCTGGCAGAATTAGGAAAAACTGTATTTTTTGTTTCATCTTTTATCCATTTCTTCATGCATCGTGTGTTCTTTGATTCTCACTTTATTTCTGGTTTCATTATCTTCCCCAATCGTTTTCCTTTTCAAGGGTACATTTGTGGCTGCATTTTTTCTTTAATTTGTTCACTTTGCTTTGAACTTTCTCCCAAACCCTTCAGTTTTGCCCTTTTTAGCCAGACCTGCATATGCACATTGAGCCATCACTTTTCTCTCCTTCCATTTCCACTTCTTTTCCTCTTCTACTCCAGCATTTATCTTTTCCCCTTCCCTCCCTAATGATGCCACTTTCCCTCAGCATTTGTGGTTGGTTTTCTTTCCCTGGAACTCTCCTATCCTTTTCTTGGTATTTTGTACCTGAGCAGGAAATTTGGCCTTGAGTTTTCTCCTTCACAGTGCAAAACTGGGTAGAAACTCCCTTCAAACTGTGTGGGGCAGGGTATGTCCTCACTGACCTGTGGATGAGGGTGACTGGGAGAAAACAAATTCCTGTTTAGCAAATTTAACTTCTCCTAAAAATTCAGGCTCCATCCTTCCAGCTGGAAACTAGAGAATATAATGGGTTGTTACAAGCTGTTAAAATCTGAGACCGAGGAGGGGGAATAGGCTGAAGTTATTCCATGGATTGTTCTGTTCTTTGTGGGAGGCTGTTAAAATAAAGCAACAGTATAAAAGATGAATTATATACAACTTAATGTAAAGCTGTCTGAAGTCATTATGATATTTCTTCCCTGATTGTCTAACATTTGTGTACTTTTAGAAAGTTTTACATTTTTTGGTTCTTTCCGAACATTATGAAAATTGTACTGAGAGGAGTAAATTCATCTGCATAAAATTGACTGCAAAGAGCAATTAGTCCTTCATTAATATGCAAATTTGGTCCAGTGCAGATTCATCTATATATGAGGCTTAAATATGCAAGTCAGTCTTGCTGTGCGAGAAGCCCAGATGCTTTTATTTACTTTGAAATTGAGGGATTTGGTTAATGATGTTGTTGACAGGAAAACTTGAATAAATTTGATGATCACCATCTTTCATATTAGACGAGGCCCATGGAAAAAAATTACCAAGTAAAATACCAATTTTATTTGGTAATTTCCTATTACCAATCTAGTAATAAAATGTAAGATACAAAGTAATAGAGTTAGATTTCCTAATGTAGTTATCCTGAGACTTAAACTGTTCCCCAAAGATAGAGCCATTTTTCTTAAACTTTGTTTTTCCAGAGGGTAAAGACATCTCCATAAGCTGTGTGAATAACATGCTGCCTAGAGATTTAATATTGGAAAGTTGGCTCTGTGGCTTGTTTCACTTGGGGAGAGTCTATAAACCTGGGAATGGAAAAGCAGGAGCTTTGGAAATGGCTCTTCATCATCTCCCTTCAATTATCTGTGGAGTCTCCTCGAGAGCTGGGGTGAGTTCTGTGCTCTGACCCTCTGGGGCCAGCCTGGAAGTTCTCTGAACACATGGCCAGTTATATTTGGATCACCTAAGCTGCCTAATGAACATTTTCCTAAATATCTTGAAATCTTTACAGCCCTCAGCATTGAAACTTTCTTCCTGCCACCACTGGCCATGGCCTGGCTCAGGGAAGCAGGATTTTCCCTTCCCATTAATGGGATGTGTCCTGTGCCTTTCCTCCTCTCCTGGCTCCTGCCCCAGTGGCTCTTCTGGCACAGCCAGGATTGCCCTGGTTTTGCCCAGAAATGCCACAGCACCGTCTCTCACTCAGGTGTGGGCAGAGTTCCCTTTGCATTTGTCAGCCCTGTTTCCCCTGCAAGGCACCACCAGCTATTCCTCCTCACCTTCCTTCTTTTCCCTCCCTGTAGTTTCCTCAGGCTTAAACTTAGCTTTGGCTTAAGCAACCTGGTCTTTGACTTCAATCATGCCCACTTTTTCCTGGGCTAAATCTGATGCTGTGTCTTGCCTGTGTGGGGCATTGACACTTCCAAAACAACAGGGAAATGTAGTTTAAATGGACTGAACTCTCTGGCAATTTATAAAGCTCTGGTTGGAACTACCCAAGGACAAGTTAATAGATTAGACCATTTGATTCCTCTGACTTCCTGGCACAGCTGGTTGGGATATAAATCCTCCCAACAGTGAACAGTTAGTTTCCAGATCCTTAATGTGCTCTGCGAGGCAAACAGTTTGTACAGCCGTGGGAAGGGGAGGAAAATCCCGTGGGACACTCCAAGTGATGTGCCTGTTCACGTGGTCGTGGTGGGGGCTGGCAGGTGAATCCATGGACTTGAGTTTTTGGGGAGCACATGAGGGGTCTGCTACTTTGGTAAAGTTACCCTGTACGGAATCTGTCCTTTTTACCATCAGAATGAGGCACTGACAGCTGTCAGAGGGCAGTTTGTTTGCAGCACTTCATACTTTAGGAGGTGACAAATTGATTAAAGGTGAAACTTTAAAGACACAACATCTGCACAGACTTAAACAGTCTTTGCCTTTGGGAACACAGAGCTGTTGGACAGTCCCTAGTATTTTTCAGTACCATCCACAGCAATCCTGGCTTCCTGCTCCAGCTCCCAAAAGGCAGAAAATATTAATTTTGAAATACATTAACAACAGGCATCTCAGCACAACCTGAGGTTGTCTCCTATCAACTATGTAATCTTTATATTCTAGATTAATAAACACTTCAGCCTTGGAGTTTATTAGTCCAAAATATATTTATTACCTCATAAATTCAAACCCCCTCCAGTTACCATCTAATTAAACTGCAGTTCTGTGCATGCTATCTTTGGGGATGTATTAATAATGAAATTATCTCCTGAAACAGTAATTACAGACTTTGTGCATTCTTTGCCACACTTGTTTCAGTGTCTGTGTGATGAGTGGGGCTCACAGTGCTCCATTGTTTTGGGCTCCTCCAAACTCTCTGTGTGTCCAAGGGTAAGTAGGATTGGTTTTCCCTCTTAGGAAAACCTAGGGGGAGAAGTTTGTGCATTTTTGCACTTGGAAAGGGGAAGGACCAACACCTTATAGGAACAGTTATGGAATGTGATTGTGCAAGTGGTTTTAGCCCATGTTTTCTCCTCGCTCTTTGAGATTACTCACAGGAGGAAAACCTCCATATAGGACCTGCTTTGTGAAGCACTTGTGGCTGCAGCTGCCAAAAGGTGAAGAAAACCCCTTCATCTGCAGGAGAATATTCATTCCTGGGACTTCACTGGTGCCATCCTTTGCAAAAAGGAAACCAGTCTTCAACCCTTCCTCAGGAGAGAGATGTACTTACAGTTTAATGCAGGGGTAAGTGTACTCCCTGTCTTCTGATTCACAGATTTACTGGCTGTGCCTGTGCTTGTGCTTTATCAGGGCTGTGCTCCATCCTCTGATTGTGGATTGACAAGATTTCTCTTGCTCATTGTTTCTCTTTCACTTCCTCCAGTCTCAGGTGCTGTGGTCCTGCCCGGGGTGCCCTTCCTCCAGCCCGAGGTGCTGTGGTCCTGCCCGGGGTGCCCTTCCTCCAGTCTGAGGTGCTGTGGTCCTGCCCGGGGTGCCCTTCCTCCAGCACGAGGTGCTGTGGTCCTGCCCGGGGTGCCCTTCCTCCAGTCTGAGGTGCTGTGGTCCTGCCCGGGGTGCCCTTCCTCCAGCCTGAGGTGCTGTGGTCCCTCCCCTGCGCTGGGAGAGGCTCGGGAGGCTGCAGGCTTTGCAAATACCTCCCCGGGATTTTTGGAGCCGCTTATCTCCAGTTCAAGTACAGCTGTTGAGCAGGAGTGTGAGCGTGTGATTCCTGTTGACACAGGCTCCTGGCAGGAGGGGGTTTGCCCTCTGTTGTGCTTCCAGGTGCTGTATTCCACAGGTTTGTGCTTTGGGGGTCCATCTCCTGGTGGAATGTCCTGCCTTGTGGCTGCTCTGTTGTCTTGCCTTCTGTCCAACCTTTTTCACTGCAGTTGCTGGGGCTGTGTGTTGGGAGAAGGGCACTTCTCACCAGTGTCTTCACTGAAGCTTTTAGGTTTTTCCAGCACAAGCTTTGCCTCCTCCCTGGTTTTCTGCTCTGCAAGGTCTGATGCCTTGCTGGAATTCCATTGCCAAGTTACACTGTGTGAAATATGCTGATATTCGGACCATCTCCAGTACTTATCAAACATCAATCAATCTTCTAGCAAGGGATCTAGTTAAATAAGACTTTTTTAGACTAAGCATGCTGAAACTTTTGATACGTGGACACACAGGAGCCAGTGTTATACTGGTCATGGAATCATAGCATTGAATTATTTTTAACATGATATCAAGTAGTTGTCACTCACTTCATACAAAGGGATTTGATTGAACTTCCAGCTGGAATTCCATCTCCACTCCTGCCCTGCAGTTGCACCTTGATGCTTTCCTTGCCTTTTGCAGTCATCAGGGGCCAAGTTTTCAGGTTTTCAAGTCTTCTCTTTTTGGTTTCCCTGTAGAATCCTGCAAGAATTCTGCCAACAGCGAGGCCAGTGTGTTTGAAAGCAGATGATGTTCCTACCTAAAGCCTTCTAAACCTGGTCAGGCTTGAATATCTGAGTATTAAGAGTGACTCAAAACTGTAGCTTTGATTTCTGTGTTTCCAATACATTATTCCAAGAAGACACTATTTGCTTTATCCAGTAATTTTCATCTGCCAGCAATCACAGGGATTTAAATCAGATTGTTCACATGGGTGAGTGTTATTCTTTGAAAGTAAAAATGCGTGACAAGATTCTGTGTTTTGTGAGGAGATATTTGTAAACTGCAAGATAAAATGTAATTATTGTATGACACATATGTATTACAGGATCTCAAATGGCTTTATCAGCCTAATGTCTGGGAATTCACCTTCTGAGACTGAACATCTTGTGCTCATTGTCTTAGTAAAATTGGTGTCTGATACCACTTGGCCGCACTGTACAGTGGAACATTCCCATTGTGTTAAATAGAAAATATTTGGAAAGAATTAGATTTATGACATATTATTCAAACATTCATTATCATTATTGTTATTATAATCATCATTATTATTATTACCACTGCTTAGGGTTAATTACTGGTTTGTGAAAACCTCCTGATTTCAAAGCTCTCACCAGTCTAATGTTTCTGGAGGCTCTGGGTGGGACAGGGGGTCTGTGTGTCCCCAGAACAGCCATGTCCTGCCTGTGCTGTCTCATTATTGTGTTTGGCATTGCTGTCTGGTTTGCAAACTTTCAAACCAGACCCCTTTCTGAAGTGTTTTTCCTGATGTGAATAAATCCAGTGCAGAATAGTCACAGAGGAAGAGATGTTTGTTGTTAAGCAATTATTTCAGATGAAACAGAGAAGGGTGATATTACAGTCTGAGGTTCTTTTAGCCACAGGCACAAATCTGAAGATGAATTCTGGGAATTTAGAGAAGGAAAAGACAGTTTGTTTGTTTGTTTTAAGTTCTTTTTCCTTCTTGTCCTCTGTGTTTTGCAGTGATTGCTCTGAGTCTGGAAGTTCTCAGCTTGGGAAGAACTTCATGGCTGAAGGGATGAAGACAACGACATTAAAGCCTTTGCCCACTCATGGCAATTGCCCTGGAGACAAACACAGCTCAGAAGACAAATGTTATGAGCTACCTGTAAGTTCTGGTTCACTAAACAGATGAGGAGCCAGAGATACTTCTGAACTTGCAAGTGAAATTTATTCTCCAGGTGATGGCTGAGCTCATTACCTGCTCCTCTTTCTAAATGCAAAGTAAGGAGTGAAATGCCCATGTATTCTATATATAACAGCTGACATGTTTTCTGCCTTCCTGTGTTTGCCTAAAAAGTCATGGATAATCAATTTGATGTGCAAAATACACTGCAGGGATGAATTCTGATACATATCACTTGCCATGTCTGTGCTGTTTCGAGAGGCAAAAACCTCCGGAAAAGGAACAGCAGTGGAAATCTTCCTGATAATTTTCTCATCAGTGTTTTTTCCAAGGACATATCTGGAGGTGGATTCTATAGACAGTGTTTGGGTTTCTTCTCCCCCCTGAGTGGTTGGATCTGTGTGTGTCAGTTATTTTATCTCTGTCTTTCTTGCTGTATTAGAAATCAAAGTTACCTCATCACTTCAGGAGAGATATTTATATCTATATATATATATGTATATATCACTTCAGTTCCTGTAGTCCTAACTAGGAAAAGCTAATCCGAAACATTTACTTTGCAGACTGTTTTTGTTATTTAAACATGTGTTTAAAACAACTTTAAAAATTCCCTGCATGTATTCCAAATAAATTCCCATCTTATTGGTGCTCAGAAGCAGAGCAGGCAGGAGCCAGCAGCAGACAGATGTGATTGTAACAGAGGTCCTTGTTTAATAAATAATAGATGGGTTGTAAGGAGACTTGTGGTCTTAATAAACTCTTAGGCTGCTTTTAACACAGCCAAAATAAGTTTAAAGTCTGATTTATTAGTCCTAACCCTATAAGATCACTTTCTGCCTCGCTTATTTACAAGGACAGAACCCAACATTTTTCTTATTTTGAGATAATTTCTCACCAAATAGATTATCTGTAGCTCTAGCAAATAAAAGGGGAATTTTTATGGATGAAAAGCATGAGTGATAATCCTGACTGGGAGCAAGAAGTGAGGTTGGATTTAGTTCTGTATTAGTCTCTTCCTTTCTTGGAAATCCCTATTTTTGCCAGAACATCCACCAGCATTCTGTAGACTGCCAAAATATGGTCCTAATATTTCACATAGTTGGTGTGTCCTTGTGCTGCAGAGAAACAGCTGGATGTTCTGTGTCACAGTGTGCCCAATCCACCTCTGTTGTTGTCATTTTAATTGCTGGGGCTGTTTTTTTAAGTCCTCTACAGAAGGTCTTTGTAGTGACAAGTGCAGAGTTTCCGCTCGGTGGGCACACATAAAGAATGCTGCTGCTAATTGGAGGGGGACTAATGCAGTTATGATTCCAGCAACATTTAAGGTACATTGTTAAAGGACACGTTTTGGTGGTGTTTGTGTTGCCACAGAACATTTTACTCGTGGGGGAATCTGGTGGGGAAGGTTTTATAACAGAAAAGACTAATTCTGGGATTGGGGGAGTGGGAGGGAGAGACAGAAGTTAAATTTCTCTAACTTAAATACACAGTATTAAAGGTCAGCAATTTATTATCCTCTTTGTTTATTATAATTCTTAATTGCTGACTTGTGAAATAGCTTGTCTGTGAAAATGGGAAAGAATGGACAACGTCAGAAAAGCTCCCTTTACCCTGCCCTGAAGAGCTGCAGCCACAGTGTTTCATGTGGGAGAGAACTCCTCCAAAATCCCCACTTTCCCAAAGGAAGGAGGTTTTTAGTCAGTAATTTTCTCTTCTGGGGTTTCCCCCCTGGCCATTCTGCCTCTGTATCTGTAGACCTCCCAATTTCTAAAAGCCTGAAGAACCTTGGGTTAAACTTTCCTTTTTTTTTTTTTTTTCATAAATGACATTTCCATGGAATACTTGCCTATGGATTAACAGTTTTACAGTTATGTGCCCAAAATTGTTTCCCCTGAATGCTGATTTATTTTCCCCTTCCATCCCTCTGCTGGGGTGGCAGAAGATCTGGAGCCTCATCTTGAGCAGCCTTGGAAGGGCCAAAGGTGCTTCCTTTTCCAGGTCACTGAGGGGCTTGGGGAGATGTGATTTTTTTAGCACCTAAACAAGGAATCACAGCTCTTTCCCTGAGAAGAATCACAGGGATGACAGGGCTTCCCCCCAGAACACTCCCTGTGTAATTGCTGAAGACATTCCAAGCCACTCTAACGAAGTGTACTGTCTGCCAGTCATTATGTTCTCCTTGGAAGACCATCTGTTGCACTTCAAATATGTAAAGGTCTGCTATCATTTATTGCTCCAAACAAATCCACTCCTTTGTCTGATGGGCTGGAGCTCCTGAATGGGGACTAAAGGTGCTTTCAGTCACAAAGGGCAGGGTATTCCCTTTCCTAGCTCTATAAGGTGCTCATTCAGCTCAAATTTCCGAACACAAACAGTGATTGAACTCATTTCAGAGCTTTGGAATAATTTCAATTTATTTGGCAACAAATTGTGAACAACAACAACAAAAATGGGAAATATACTTTTTCTGTTAACTCAGCCAGAAGCACATTGTAAGATTTGTGCTTCTGGTGAAAAAAAACCTGTCCATTGTAGTGGTACCCAGGCTTGACATACACTGACATTTGAATTAAAATTATGCTGCTTTAACTAGATTGTTTAATTGGCTTATTTGTATCTGAAACTAGTGATTCAAAGAAACTTTCAGTAGTGAAAAATGGAATCAGTAGCTCACAATGCTAGAACCTTTCTTTGATAAGAACATGTCCTTTACAAGGATGTAACACTTCCTTGTACAGTCGTTATTTATAAGTTAACTAGGATCCTTTCCAGGAATTAAATGAGCAAGATCAGGCATTAAATGATGATTTTTCTTTGTTTTTCCTGCTGCAGACTTTAAAGAGGCTGTACAACCATTCATCTGAGATTGGAGAGCAGAAGCATTGTATTTTCACAGCAGAAAAGTTCTGTTCAGAGATTTCCAGCCAGAGAAATACATCCCAATTTCTGTGTGATTAGGGAGTGGTCCTATCTTTTTCCCTTTCTCCTCTCTCCCTTCTCCTCACTGCAAAGCAGTTAATGTTCTGGTCAGAGGGAATAATATGTTAGATCTTGAATGTCAGTAGCCCCAGAGATTCTGACAAGACTATTCATGTGCATTCATACGTCTTAACCAAAGCTGACACTAAAGAGAGCAAGAATTCTCATATTCCTCTTTTTATTGCTGTGCATTAAACCCACATCTCCTCTTGGAGGACTCTGCTGAAAAATGACATGTTCCCCCTTTGAGAAAGGCATTCTGGCAAGGTCTAAACAAAGCAGCTGGGCATCAGCGTGGCACGGGGCAGAGGCTCCTGTGAGAGCTCCCACGGGCTGCTCTGCACCACAGGGATGGGCACCTTACAGGGGCTGGGAGAGAAATACCAACAGGAAACAAACAGCGACTTTTGGTGCTAATTTGGGATTAGATATTAAGCACTCTTCTAATTTCTTGGGGCCGTATAGCATGTCCTTATAGGAACACCTGGATTCTGGTAAGTCAGGTTGGTTGTTTTCTGAGAGACACCCCCTGTGTGAATACTCTGCTCTACCCTTCACTCTGGGCATATTTTACACACACTCGTGGCATGGTGTGCAGCACATGTTTGGGTAACTTTGCAGTGATCTGTTGAAGCCAGGTAGACAATTTTCCCAGCAGTGGTAATTCTAATCTTCTGTTTTCAAATTGTTTACTAGGAGTGACTAAGGCAGACTAGGTGGCTCTGGGCACCTCGCCATTCTTAGGTAGTTTAATTTGTTAAGAATTATCTTTCTTCCCACCCAAATCCCCTTGAAACCATTTGGAGAAGAGAACAGCTGAATGGTTGCCAACAATAAGTCCTGCTGAGAACTCTGTATCCTCCTGATAGAACTGCTGGTGCCAACTGGAGACCGACTGGCACGAGTGTGAACTCTCCACCACTTGATCTATTTGCTTCACATGGACCAATTACAATAATTACCACCTCTGCAGCTGAAGCTGGAGCACTCACTCTGCACTCCATACCTCAGGTTGCTGGCAGAGTGTTCAGTCCTATAATCTCAATTTTCTTTGAATAATTAAGTAGAACATAAATACTTCGAAAAAGTAGGGGAGAGTCTGAATGGAAATCAAAGGCTGAATAATGCCATTGTTTTTTCATGTTGCTATTGTAAGCTGCATTTCTTTCTATTTAGTCTTTATTTCTAAAAGGCAGCATCTTCTTTTAAGTTTTCCACAGAGATTCACCAGAAGATGCTGTAGTCCATTGACTTTTATATTCAACAGTGGAGTATCTTTTAATGTGAATGAAAGAGCAATATGCATTCCTACTTTTTGTTTTGATGGGTTTAAATATATAAATATTTCCTTCAAAATAAATATTTTTGACTAAAGGGGGAAACAATCCATCCTCCACTCCTTTTGGCTGGGTGTTTCCATATGAGGCTGCAGGGATATAAACCCAGGATGAGTGACTGGCATCAACTGCCCAGTTCCTGACAATTCCATTGGGTTCAGTCTGATGCAACAGGGACCATCTTGCCTTCACCCCGTTGTCTTTCCAAGAGAGTAGTTAATTTTTAAATTGCATCAGCAGCTGGTTCTTTTAACCAGTGAAGTTTCTATTGCACAAAGATAAACCTAAGACTGAGCACAAACTGACTTGCCTGTAGCTTTCCTAATGTGATTGCACTGCACAGTGTAGATACTAAAATTTATATTAAAATTTCTTCATGCAGTTTCCCTCGAGGGAGAGGGAGAGGGAAGGGAAAGGCTACATGTGACAGATGCTAATTATGCAGCTTAATGCACTTCTGGAAGTTGCAGAGATGAGAACTCTGTAAAAACCCATCCACAAAACAAAGAATATTTTCAACAGCATTTTTTCCACAATGCTTGATTTTTATCTGCCTCCTCCCCGTATTTCAGGAGGCTTTATTTCCCAAAGAGCACACACAGGATTTGAAGGGCAGGTGATGTCTAAGCTCCAAAATTTGCCAAGCATGGAGATGACTGTTGTCCACTGTGTCTTACTGTTCTGTAGTGCCATCCACAGAATTGGGAAAACTGGGGGCTTCTGGTTCAGATACAGGTCAGAAAGAGAGGGGCTTAAAAATTCTCTAGTTGATGTGTTTTCTTTCCTCTTTCATTGATATTGTATTAATTCTTTATCCTGTATTTTTTGGGAGAATTATCTTCTGCACTTGACAGTGCTGGGATCCTGTAGAAGGATTTATTGGGATGAGCATGTCAGCACTGATGAACTGGATCCCAAACTGAGACACAAGGTGGGTTCCTCCAGACTGGGAGGTGAATCAGTGCCAAACCCAGCTAGACACTGATCCTTTCTCCCAGACCTTGAGCTGTGCCATTTGGGGCAAAAGAAGTGGATTCCCACCGGGGGAAATTCGGTGCCATCCTGAAATCCATGGGGAGATTCAAGAGCACCTCAAGCCCACACTGAGCCATCGAGTGGGATTTCCCTTCCCTCTACCAAACCCCGGGATTCTCTTTCCTCTTTGAGGTAAAACCACACCAGCTCCTGTGTATTAATGCCAAAAGCTGCTTTCTTTTATCTCCCCCAAAGCCTGGGATTTCTCCCTCTGGAAGGGTGACTTCCCAACCTCCCTCCATGCAGGAGATGACCGTGCTCACGATGGCAGCGGCGCCGGACCTTCAGGGGCCTCGGTGTGGCCGTGGGCAGCCTTGGAGGAGCACGTTTGGAGTGAATCCTCCTCTTGCCATGGTCCTCATCTGCTGTCACCACGGAGGAAACCATCTGTTCCCCTTGGAAAGGGGTTTGGCTGCACACGCCCTCCCCCCGGTCCCGGCTCCGTCCCCAGCTGCCGTGTTTCGGCGAGGGAATGAATCTCCGGCGTTAAAAATACTCCCCGTCTATTTAGATGAAAAGAAGAATCTTTCTTGCCTACACTGACGTACAAAAATAGGCTCAGTGTGAGTAAATCTTCAAAGTTTCTCTTGGTGAAAATATCCAGCCTTGTTTTTTTTTTTTTTAATTTTTTTTTTTTTTAACTTATAAGTTTATTTATAGAGTGTCCTTCTTTCCTCCTACTCTTTCAAGACATTTGCAGAAGGTTGTCGCTCATCTTGTTCAGGAGTCCTGAAATAATTTGCAGGGCCTTTGAAACATCATCGTGTTGCATAGTTGTGATGCAACGTGCTGCTGTTGCATGGACAGATCGTATTTTAATGTGAATGTCACGTTAACTGAGACATTCGGGCCTTCCTTTGCCTTCAGGTGCCTTGCACTGGTTTGTATTTGCAGTCAAAAAAAAATTCTGCATATAGTAACTCAAAATTTTCCATTCTACATGCAAGGCATTGCAGAGAAAATTAATGTGTAATATGAGAAGATTAACAGGATGCATATACTTTCCAAATATCTCTTAAAAATAGCTTTCACTGTCACTGTAGCATCTTAATTCTGAATAATCTCACAGTCCTTCTGCAAATCTGTGCATATAGTAACAGAGTAACCACCTACTTCATCCTCTTGAACTGCACAATATGTATCTGGGCATGAAAAAACCTGGATTTTGGAGTAAGTTCTGCCTTGGCAGAGAGGATGGCTGTGGGACTAGTGAGAGCATTAGTGCCTGCATTAAATATTAATGTCAGCCTTCCCAGTACTTGCCTATCTTTTTAAGAAGGCTCTAAGATCCTTAGTATGGAATTTGCTCCATGGTGCAAAGCACCAGCACAGATCTCGGGAAGCCTCTGCCAGGAGGTGGAAGTTGCAGAGGGGGAGCCAGGGCGAGTGTTCCTGGTGCTGGTGGGACACTCTGTGCCCGGACTTTGGCCTGGCACTGCCCCAGGACGATGCCCAGGAGCCCTGTCAGGATCAGGGCCCGGTGAGCCTGGGGATAAATATCTTAAAAGAGGTGCCAAGAGGATGGAGCCGGCTCTGCTCCGTGGTGCCAACCTCTAGGGCACGAGGGAACAGGCACAAACTGGTGCCCAGGAAGTTCCACCTGCACATAAAGAACAACTTTGCTGTGCAGTGACCGAGGCCTGGAACCCACTGCCCAGAGAGGGTGTGGAGTCTCCCTCCCTGGAGGTATTCCAAGCAGGACCCTGCGCCATGTGCTCTGGGATGCCCCTCCTTGGGCAGGGAGCTGGGACCAGATGAGCCACCTTCAACCTGTGGCCTCTTCAACCTGACCCTGACCTGCGATTCTGTGATCCCGGGAGCTGTGGGCTGAGGGGGGACTGGAACCCCCGAAACTCGAACCCTTGGGACCTGAACCCTCAGGACTGGAACCCCCGGGACTGGCACCCCCGATACCGAAACCCCCAAAACCCAAACCCCGACCCTCCAATCCCTCCACCCAAACCCCCGATACTGAACCCCCAAAACCCAAACCCCAAAACCCGAACCCCCAAATCCTGAACCCCAAAACCCGAACCCTCAATCCCGATACCCAAACCCCCAGACCCTCTATACCTGAACCCCCAAAACCCAAACCATGACACTCGACCCCCAGGGCCCCAAACTTTCGATACCTGAACCCCCAAACCCTGATACCCAAACCCCCCAATCCCCGAACCCCCAAAACCCAAAGCCCCGATACCCAAACCTCCAATCCCTTACCCGAACCCCCAAAGCCCCGATACCCAAACCCCCAATCCCTCTACCCGAACCCCCAAAGCCCCGATACCCAAATCCCCAAATTCCAAACCCCCAAATCCCGAGCCCCCAAACCCCCCCCCCCCC
>JAWWMO010000051.1:2763739-2783040 GCA_035047845.1 Dendrocincla fuliginosa | reverse complement strand
TATTTAATGAGACTTTAAACCAGGGTGCCCTGGCTACTTCCACTTCACCAAACTTACCACCATGTTTTCTGTGAAATCTGGTGGCTTCAGTCCTTCCTTTCCCCCTCCCCGTGCCATCACCTGTTTGAGTGGGGGGTCCCTGGCCCAGGGTGCTGACGGCTCTTTTCCTTCCCCCAGGCTGATCTCACTGGGATTAAATGGAAGCGCTACGTGTGGCAGGGCCCAACGTCTGCCCCCATTCTCTTCCCGGTGACGGAAGAGGATCCCATCCTGAGCAGCTTCAGCCGCTGCCTCAAGGCGGACGTGCTCAGCGTGTGGCGCCGCGACCAGCGCCCCGGCCGCAGGGAGCTCTGGATATTCTGGTGGGGTGATGACCCCAACTTCGCTGACCTGATTCATCATGATCTCTCAGGTAGGAGCATGTTCGTACCTTCCCTTGGTCACTGGGGGCATCCTGGTGCTCCTGAGGACACCTGGGCCAGGTGCAATGTTGTCTGGAGGGGAGATGGACTGGCTGCTACAGCCCTCACCAAATTGTTCCACCTGCCCTGGGTTTAGGTCGCCTTGGACTGCTGGCTTTTCAAGAAACAAGTTTTTGCTCCCCACTTGTTTCCTTGAAAAAATAAACCACAAGCCTATGAATCTTGGCAGCTTCTTCACGAGAAAGCTGTGCTGAAAGCTGTGCCTGTGATTCACGAGTGATGTCTTAAACATGTTTTGATAAGATCCCTTTTGTTGGGCAATTAGAATTTTCAAATTCAAATAGTAAAGCCCGTTTTTATTCTGTAATGAGAACTGTAGAGGCCTGGGCAACTCTTGAGCTGTTTGGAGTTGTTTGGTTGGAAGTCACACCACTGGTGAGAAGCCCTCAGAAAGAGGCACCTGGAACTCACCAGCTGTTTTTGTGCAAAAATCTCTAAACCTTGTGTTTTCCTGATTTCTCTCTCCCCCTTTCCCAGTGCCCTGAACCTGCCTTCAAACCCAGCCTGTTGAAAGACTGGCAATATTTGTATTTCTCAATAACGTTGTACTTCAGATTTGGCACATTGTTTTGGAAATGTTTACTTGTTGAGCTCAATTCCCCACGTAGATGGTTCCCAGCTGCTTATCAGCAAGGTGACGAAGTTAGATATTTAAATTGTGGGAGTCTAAAGGTGAGACTAAACTCATTCTAGGGGAAAAAAAATCCCCTGAACACATCACTCCAATTTCCTTTCAAATAATGTGCCGTATTCAGATTACTGAAGCGTAAAATGAGACCAAGGTTTGGTGACCTGGTAACCAGAAATTGTTAATGCTGTCTGTGTGTGTGGATAAACTGGAGAACAAACAGTTTAAAGTGCCACTGAGGAAGTTGACTTGAAACAATTTAATAACATGTGGAATTTTCATACAAAAATAATATCATCTGAAAAACAATTGAAGCACTAAAATGGGTGTTTATTTCTTTGGATAATTGACTTCAAAGATTGGGGTGTTGCTCGTATTCCTGTCTGTCCTGGAACGAGAAACTTTGCATCTTAAATGGCACTTACACTGTATTTTGCTTGATATTTTGGTGCTTTTGAGGCTTCCTTATTTTGCCCTATAAATAACCTCGGTTTTGACCTGCAGGGAACATCCTTTTGTGTGACTGAGATGTAGCTTAGGCCGAGTGCTGGTTTCAGCCTGGGCCTGCCCTGAGCCAGGACCACCAGCTGGTGTGAGAGGATCTGTGTGAGTTTTGGGTGCTTCTGGCCCGTGGGATTAAACCCAGGCAAACACGTTACATGGTGTTTTGAGTGGGACATCCAATGGAAGTGAAGCCATTTGGAAAGGGCACTGCTGCTCTACCCAGCAGTCTAAATCACCAAACCCAGTGGTTTGAGCAACTTTCTTTGCATTCTGTGTGTGCAGGTGGTTTGGCCCAGGGGCACCTGGTGAGCACAGCAGTGGAGTGTCTGCTCGGCGTGTGTTTGTGCTCATGCAGCATTACCCTGTGCACAGGTAGATAAGCAGGTATCATCCCAGGGACTTACCAGCTCTTAACCTCTCCCGGGGTATGAGGGAGAGATAGCAGGGGATTAGAGGCTCCCAGCCACGTCTTTGGGTGTTGGCTTTGCTCAGGTCACCTGTGGATGCCTGTGCTTCAACAGAGCCCTTCCACATGTCTCCTCCTTCACGCTCATCTCTCAGGAAACTGTAGCCTAAGTCTGTGTGTAAATGTAGCTGGTATCTTGGTTTTTTCAGGCATGTTTTTCTCGTTAATTAAAAAGAGCCGTTATAATCTGTTGCTCTGCTTGCCTCTTCTGACCAGAAGTTGATACAGATGCTCCTCAGCTGGACTGCAGGGGAGGTGGCTGAGGGGTGCCCACACCTGCACTTTTTCTCTTTCCTGTTACACAAAATCTTAATGTGAATCTGGTTTAAGAGAGAATTATGGCTGAACCCAAACAATGTTATCTGACCTTTGTCGCAGCCTAATGGATTTTTTCATTGGTGGACAATTTCTCCTGGTAATTCACACTGCCTTGTTCTCCCAATGATTGCTTGTTACATTTTCTATGGGAATGATAAATGGCTTCTTAGCTGAGGCTTGTTACCTGCGAAATTGATTGGAAATTGTTTGCTGCTGAAGGTTGAGGTGCTGCCTCGTTTAGAACTTTGCTGCTGGATGGGTGCAGGGTTGTCCTGAAGGATGGGGACAGGGAGGAAGAGGGGCTTGGGAGCAGCCTGTGGACAGATTGCTCCTGGGGAAGGAGCCCTTGAGAGAGAACAAGTTAGAAACCTGCCAGAGCTGTTAATAACTCCTGATTCTGGCTTCCTTTGGTGTGAAACCCTGCCTGATCAGGAGAGGTTGCTGTTTTGGCAGTTTCTGACTTTTTGGGGGGGATTTATAGTTTGGGTGAACAATGGACACTGAGTGACTGGAGCACATCGTGGTTATCAGCCCTCAGAGGCTTGAAATATGTCAGCCTTCAGTAACCCTTTTGTCCCCCTCCCAAGACCACTTTTAAAGGGAACATACAGTGTTGTGGATGTACATCTATGCATATCAGATTAAAAAAATAAATGATATCTCTCTCTTCAGCTGTACATTCCAGAAGTTCATTCTTTGCCCTGGAGACGTGTTTGAATGCAGCTTCTGGCTCTATCAGAGCTCTACCAGGCCTTGGATAAGTGTCTTGTTGATGGTCAGGGATTGCTGTTGCCTGGGGGCATGTCAAAAGGAGACTTGTTCAGAGATGCTGATTGATCAGGAATATTGACTTCACTCCATCATTTATTTCTTTTCTCCTTCCCTGGGAGCCTACTTACTGTACATAATGCCAAAAAACCAGAAGTCTGTTTCTACCCCAACGTAGCTAGAGGCAGACAGAAGTTCGTGAGATGTTATTTTATCCTCTAACAACCTCAAAGGTTATGTTTTTGTTGTGACAGTGAGGCTTGATTATAGTAATTCTTGCAACTCAAACCTTAAAGTAGGACATCTCTTCCAATTTCAGAAGCCAACGGGCTCTCGCTGCTCTGATCAGCAGTTATTTTATCAGAGAGGTTCCTTCTTGTTTTCAAGTGGCTACCTACACACTTGGAGTTTTATTTTTTAAATTGGCAGGAGATGATTTCAAACCTGAGAACAGTTGGGTATGAATTATGTACAAGACACGGTCCCAAGGAAATGGTTACAATTTGATTAATGCTTGGATAGGGGAATGCTGCTATATGGCTTTGACCTTCACGTTGCATCTGTTAAACGGGGAGCTGCAAGATGCATCTTTTTCATTCTGGTGTCTATTAAATTTGGTTAATTTACTTTAAAAATTTAAGAGTTTTCCTTTTGCCCGTCATATATCAAGTTAATCAGTTTTTGTTTGCTGAACACTCTTCCTCGTGTTTCTGTGAGGGATGAATGTATACAAATAATGCTTGGAGGGAGAGCCTGGGAGAATCCTGGTGCTTGTCTGTGGATCCTGTGGTAAAACCAGCAGCAGCCACGGCAGCAGAGACTAATGTGTTGTGTAGTTCCTGATACATGTGCATTATAGATCAAACCCTGTCTCCAAAAAATCTGTGAGTTGTTGGATTGTGCTGATGTCAGCACTGAGTGTCTCATTACTTCAGCACAATGGAAACCAGAGGATGAGCCAGTTATCATTCCGAGGGGCTGCACAAGCCCTGCCAGTTGCAAGGAGTTGGCAGAGGCAGCTTGGAAAGGAGTCCAGCCAGTGGTGCTCTTTTAAAATAACAATTGTTCCCCAAGACTATTTAACTCCTACCAAGATAAAAAAAAAAACCCAGGGATGCTTTTCCCAAGCTCTTGCAGCTGCTGTGAGCACAGAGAGCTCCAGCACCTCTGCGGGAAGGAGCTGTGTGTGCCGTGGCTGCAGGAGAGGCATTCCCAGTGTTCCTGCTGCTGGTGCATTGATGCTTCAGCATTTCCTCAGTCCTCCATGTTAGAGATGGAGCCACTTAAGGCAAACTGCTGATAAGCATTATGCAAAAATTGCTGAGCAGTTTTGCCAAACTTCTGTGGCTTGGGGTGAGCACCAGCTAAAGGTGACAAATACTGAACTTTTTTCCTATTTTTCATGACCAGTATGCCCGTGAAATACCTGTGGGGAAAAGGTGACAAATACTTTGTCACGGTAAATGAGGAATTGGCATCATATCGTGTTGGTTGTGTGTACAGTGTCACATATATAATATGCCTGTATGAATAATAATGCAAGATTTAACAATATAAATGTACCTGCATGTGGAATTACTCACTGTGGAGGACATTGGATCATTTATCTAGGAAGTTTTCCAGCTTTTCTTGTGGCCAGGCCACACTTACACCCCACAAATAGGAGGAGAGCAGTTACCTTGCTGTCCCTGGGAACACTTTGTTGTACCAATTCCTTGTTCCCATGTTCTCCCTGTGCATGTGCTACACACTTACAGCCAGGTGGAATTTTCAGTGTTCAGAAAACTGCTCTGCTGGGGAGGGAGTGTAAAACCTCAGTGTAAAGGCTGAGCACCACAAAAACTAACCTGTGATGGTGCTGGGGGTTTTCACTGTGACATTTTGGACAGGGCTTCCTTCTGAGAGATGAAACTTTCCTGAGTCCTGTACCTAGGCTTTGCACTGACTGTGGGTAACAGACACAACTCTACTAGAGACAAACTGAAGCTGTCTTACTTCCACTCTTAAGTTGCTATTTGGAAATTGTATTGATTTCTTTTTCTTCTGTGCAAAATCTGTTGCTTCTCACTCATTTCATGAAGGATATAGGCCCTCCAAATAATATTTCAGAAGCCTGAGCAATTCCTGCTCTGAGCAATTTAATTCAAAGTATTTGAATTTTAAATTTATTTATTTTTTAATAGCTAACTTTTACTCCAAGTGTTTCTGTCTAATTATTACCAATATTGTGCAGAGCAACAATTTCACCCCACTCTGCTTATTCCCTTCCCCTGTAGCCTGAAGCTCACCTAGGAAATTTGTGGTGTAAATCAGGTTTCTATCAGTGTGTTTCTGCAAGTGGCAGCCTGAGAGGGAAGTGGTGCTTCCCAAAGACACCTCTCAGTCACGAGACCAAGGAGTGGGGGTTTGTCACTGGGGGAATTGTAGCCCAAAGTGGAGGCCTGGCTGGGATTTGTGTCAGTGCCTAGTTTATTTTAGAGGTTCATTGAGCATTAGGAAGATATTTTTAATGGTGTGGTCAACATTCAGCCTTTGCAGGAACTGGTGCCTACTGGTGTTGTGCTGGTGTGGATGGATGTGAAAGGAAGAAGGGGGAAAGTCCATGTTCTCAGATGTCTTCTTAAAAATTACATTTTCGACTCTGTGTATTTATCCAAATATAGATTTGTTGTTACATATTATTTCTTAGAAATCCTTGATTAATAAATTTGGCTCAAGAGCTGTGAGTAAAAAATAAAGTTTAAAAACCTCGCTAGAATTAAATGGAAAGGTTTAAAGATGGTGCTTTGTTAGAATTGACTAAAAATTGCAAGGGTTTATATTCGCCAAGAGCAGCACACAGACAAAAAGGCATAATCAGTAAAAATGAACTTTACTGTTCCAGGTGAAGAATATAAAGGAGAACATAAAAGTACTGAAGGCGGGTGGCCTCCAGGTCTCAATAAAACTGGGTGGTGGGAATAGCAAGGAGGCCTTGACTGAGAAACTTTATTTATGTGTAGTATGGAAATTGCTTTTTCCTGGCCCTTGTTTCCATTAATTGTACTTTTCCTGGTAATTTTAAAGCTTCATTTGAGGAAAACTGTCTGCCCAGTATGTGGTGTAAAGAGAGAGGGAGTGAAAATCCTTATGGTGGGATATGGGTGCAAACTGTTTAGTGGATTGATATAAATCCACATTGCAGGGCATTGGATGGCTTGGGCAGCCAAGAGGACTAACCCAAAATCAAATACTTATAACCCTCAGGTTCCAGAGCACTTTTGTGGATAACACTTGTCCAGAGTGAAATTGTGCTTCAACACCTTCTGAAAATGAGTCAGCAACGTATTTTGGTTTGTTAACACTGACAGATTGAACATTGGAAGTTATTGTTTAGAAAAGATTAGAGGACAAGAGTGCTTCTTCCTCTCCTTTAATGGTTTGTGGTGGGCGGGGTTTTCTCATGTTGAAAACCAAGAATTTGAATTAAGAAGAATAGTTGGCAGATGTGAGCAGATGTCATGTTCCTCTCCTTCCATCCACCACTGTAAAAATGGGGGAGAGGCAATGACTAAATAGACTTCAGAAAGGCAGAGAACACTTACTGCCATTTTTCTGCATGAATTTGAATAATGTTCTGGAACGAGGGGATCTTTATATGCCAGCTTGTTTCACCTTCCCTTTCTGGAGCAGGATGCACTTCAGTGCCAGCAGGGGCTCTGCTTTTGGGGACCAGCCCTTCTCCCTCAGCTGGCTTTGGAAATATGGGGTTTAGTTGTAACTTCCCTCTAATCCTTCCCCTTTCCCCACATCATATTCTCCTCTGAGAGCTCTCTGTTGCAGCAGTAAACTCAGACAGGTAGGAGAGCTTTGGAGAATTGTATCCTGTGTGGAAACCGGTCCATGGCATGGTTGTCTGCACAGCTGAGGGTGGTGAGTGAGCACCTGGCACTCGGTGGTGTCCTCAGAAAATGAACACAGTGTGACATCACCATGTAACATTTGAATTGCTCCAGTATCGTGGCAGTTTCAGCACCTTCCCTCTCATGGGTGCTCTGATAGGCCAAAACAAAATCAGGCATAAAGCTGGAAATGGGTCTCTCCATCCCCACTTCCATTCGGCCATGGATGTGCTTAGAATGAGTGTTTTAAATTACAGAAGCCGTATCCAAACCAAGGATTTAACCTTTGAAATGGCTTGGAGTTGATTGTGCAGTTAAAGTCCAATATCCCTGAGCTCTGTAGTTAATGTTTGCTCTGCTGAGCTCCTGCTTTGGCACCAGTTTGGCCCAGTAGGGCTGCCCAGGGGACAGGGCTGTGCCTGGGCATCCACCACAGCTGGGGAGCCACCTCTGGGCTTGGCACAGACAGTTTATACCCCTGGACTTTGGGCTTTGCTAGCTTTTTGTTACGAGAGTCTTGGATGATGTTTCTTCAGTGAGTTACTGTATTATCTTGTAGCTTCACAGGTTTTATAACCCCGTTTTTGCCGGACTCCAGCTCTGGAGTGGAATGGGAAACTCATGGGGAGGTCTCTGCTTTGGGAAGGGCTGTTCCTTGTTTTTCCTCTTCTTTAGCAGAAAACTATTTCATGTGATGATTGATCTGTAAGGATGCACAGCTCCTCTTGTACAAATGATGGGGCAGGTCTGGTTACTCTTATTCTGTCCCTCAGAAAAGGCTACTGGGAGTAATTTTCTTTTACTCACAATACTGGTCTTGAGTGGAAATGGACTTTTACTTGTGTGGAATGGAGCAATACACGAACATGGCCACCAGGTTCTGGTTGCAGAAGGATCTTGAAATTCCCTTCTCATCCCTGTCTTGAATATTGTTTATTGTAATAATGTGTAAGGTCATTTCCTAAATAAAACTCTTAGGTGTCTGGTTTTCTAGATGCTCTCTAATTTAAGGATATTGAGACTCTAGTTAATAATATTGCAACCTTTTAAGCTTGTAAGTCGCTTCCAGATGAAGGTGAAGGGGCTTATTTCCAAGGGGATTTAAAATGCAAGGGCTTGGCTGTGAATGGCTGAGGTTCTCTGACCATGGGGCAAACCATGGAAAGCTCTTGGAGCCAAAATCCCTGTCCTGAACCAAAGCTGAAGTCGAGCCTCAGTTCCTGGAGGTGGCAGAGAAGGTGTGAGGGATGCAATGTGAGGATGAGCAACCTGTTCTCACACTGGACTCTGCCTGGAGGTTGGAGCAATGACCTCCACGGGTCCCCTTCAACCTGAATTATTCCATCCCTACCCAGAGACTGAAGTACAAATCCGTCTCCTTATCTATGTCAGACAAGCTTCTCGTCTCTGCCGCTACCTGGAGTGTAAAAGCAATGGCATTTGAAGAAGAACTGTGTTAGGTTAGTCCAAGGAGACCAGTAGCAGCTCCTTAGGGATATATGTAAAACACGAGATACAAGGAATTGTAGCCATAAAGATAAGACCTGATTGCCAGCAATTTCAGGGCAAGGGCTCCAGTTTTATTATATTATCTTCCTTATTAATGTTGCTGGGAGTGAGTGGTATCCCATGCACATGGAGAGACAGCACAGCAGCTTTGGGATGCCCCTCATCTGAGCCGTGTGAGGGGATTGTGGTGCCAGCACGTGTGGTTTGGGGGCTCCTTCCACCAAGTTCAAACACAGGACAGGCTGCAGTTTCATGTAAGGAATCTTCATGCTTTCATTTTCAATTTGGCAAATCCACTTGGCTTGTGTAAGTTGTACTCCATGGGTGTGTTTGGTTTGTGGGACACATAAGGTGTCAGTGCCTCCCTTCAGAATCCCATCAGTAGGAGCTGGTCTCATTGCTCGCTGGTTTTCTCTTCTGTTCTATGCATGCCTCAGAAGGCAGAACTGTCCTGCTTACATATCTTCATTTTTTATGTTGAATTAAGAAGAAAAATTGCCATTCTGAGACTTGTGGGGAGATTCAGGTTGCACTTACCAGTTTTGTGAACCTGAGTCTTGCTTTTTTGTTATTTCCAGCAAGAAGTTGGACATTGAGGGTCAGTTGATCCAGGACATTTGTGCTTGGCTTTGCTCAGTCAGTGCTACTCAAAGACACCAGGACATATTAAAAATTTGGCTTTGGGGAATGTATTTTTCAGCAGGAATGTCATGTAGCTGTGCAGGTAAGTAACCCAGCCTACCCAAACCGAGCCCCCTTGCAGCCAGATCAGCACACGGGGCTCTTGCAGGCTGAAATGTGGTCCGTGCTGGTTGTTTCCCTTGGTGTGCAAACAAGTGTTGAATCTTTTTTCTTGTGGAGGATGAGATATTTTTTATAGCTGATTACTTCTAGCACTTGACTATTTGCTTTATAACAGTGGATCCGAACCTTACAGGCTTTTTTTGGTTGCTGTGAATGTCTTAGAAGGCTCCTGTGATACCTGTATGACATAACAGGGTGGGATCCAGTGCTAATGTCTCTTCTCCCCTGGCCTTGTAGAAGAGGAAGACGGTGTTTGGGAGAACGGGCTGTCCTACGAGTGCCGCACTCTGCTCTTCAAGGCCGTGCACAACCTGCTGGAGAGGTGTCTGATGAACCGCAACTTCGTGCGCATCGGGAAGTGGTTCGTGAAGCCCTACGAGAAGGATGAGAAACCCATAAACAAAAGGTAGGGTGTTTGCTCTGCCTCGGGAGAGGAGCTGCAGGGTTTGCTCAAGCTCTGGGCTGCAGGAAAGGTTTAACTAAGAGAGCTCTGCTTGGGATTTATTTGTGAGCCTGGATCTCTGCTCTTGTTATGGGGCCTCTTTGGGGCTCTGCAGGACTTTGTAATGAGAAAGGAAGTAATGCTGAGTGTAGCAGGCAGTGTCTTCTGTACTGGTGCCCACGTGCAGACCGTGGATAGTGGGCATGTTGGGAAGGAAGGCAGAGCCTTCTAGAAGGGAAGAGACAGACTACCTGTGTGAAGAGATCCTTGCCAGTATAGCAACTGGCACTAATTCTGCTTGCACACCCCAAGGCTCATTGTAGAGAGCTTTTTGCAGGAGCTCTGGATAAACTGCATCTTTTGGGAGGTGTTGAGAGGAGGGTTTGGAGTGTCAGCTCCTGGGTGGGAGGAAGGTGGTGCCTGGGAATGCTGGTGTTAAAAGGATCCATGTGGCCTCCACGCTGAGGGGAGCAGGGCAAGGAGAGAATTTCTGATCTAAATTGGAAGGACTTCTTCTCATGGCTCTAACGTGGTTTGACACGGTCTATGTTGCCTAGCAATAAATAATGAAATGAATAAAAACTAGGTTAGCTGGAACAAGTTTAATCGCTGTTCCCAAATCAGCTTTTAAAATCCAAAGTAATTTAGAGCTTAGATGATGGGTTTTTTTGTGTGGCTTTTTTTTTTCCTTTGGTGTGTGTCTATGTATGTGTTAAATCTTGCATGCAAGAAATTTTGAGATCAGTGGCTTTGCTTCTTGGGTGTGGAGTTGGCCATTGTTGGCATCTTCTGCAATAAATTTAAACTTGAAAGAAATTTAGAGGCTGTTTTGGAGCCAAAGAAGCAGAAGCACATGTTTGTGTGTGTTTCTATTAGTAGTTGTGAACTGCTGCTTTTAATTTATGTATAAACTTGTCCTTTAGTTCTAGGCATCTCTTTCTCCACTCTGGTCAGGGCAAATGTTTCCTCTCTGGGGTGTCCTTGTCCATCCTTTTTTTTTTCCCTTCTGTGTGTTGTTGCTGTAAATCAATAATAAAGAGTTTACTTTTAACTATTTTGGCCAATATTGTCTTGGCACAGTCCGGGCTCTCCTCCTTTGAGGAACTGGTTTACCAAATTGCCACTTGAAACTAGCATTAGTTACGTTGTGGCATCTCTTACAGTAATTCTATAAAGCTCTCTAGAGCAGCTGGAAAAGCTGCTGAAAGCTTTCAAAATAAAATAGCAGCATTTGTCTAATTTGGAGACCGATTCTTCTTTGAAGAAGGTCAGAAGGTCAGCCTGCTTGATGGAAATAACTGAAGGAATTGTGTGCTTACCCACACTACTTCATCATGCGTGGCCCAGAACTACTGCAAAAATACGTGAAAGGATTGGAGAGCTCCGTGTAAGAGAGTTCATTGTGGAGAAATTTCAGCATTTCCTACCAGATATCTCAGTGCCACGTGATGTTCTGAGCACTGGCTTTTAGGGAATGGAGGGAGGGGAATGCTTACCAGATGTGTACACTCGTGGCACGTTTGGCTCATCCCTTCTAGGAATATCCCCAATTGGGATAATCCGGGAAGCTGGGCTGCTCGGAGCCATCAGGGCAGGTCTCTGCTGCTCCCAGCCTCTGCCTGGGGGAGAAACCCACCCCACACAAAGCAGGAGGTGCTTTGTGATGCCACCCTTGCAGCCACGACTGACGAGGAAATGCCAAGAGAATCCCAGAGTTGTGGAAAACCCTGAGCTGGGAGGGACCCGTCAGGATCCTCGGGTCCCACTGCTGACTCTGGGCAGGACACCCTGAGATTCCCCCCTGCCTGAGAGCTCATGCAAAGGGGAATGGTTTGAGGGGGTTTTGATGCCTTATGTAAACTGGAACACTCCTCTAGTGGGAAGGAACATTTCTGTCTTATCAGAAGTCAAATGTGACACTGCAGCACACTCAGCATAGGGGGACTTGCAGCCGGCCTGGAAAATGCTCCAAGTGTGGCATCTGGGGTGCTGATATGTTCCTTCCCAGCCAGCTGGTCTGGGACTAACAAAAACTAAACCTTAATACAGCTTTTGCATGTTTCTCATTCCTTGGGATCCATTTAATCAGCCAGACCTATAAGAAGTTTATCTTTTTTTACAGATGTGGCTGACTTAGTTAAAAACCAAACTCAAGCAACCAAGCAACCCTTCCCCAAAGCCACTGTTGTGTTTGTGAGTGTGGATGTACATATCAGTTCTGAAGCTCTGCTTTTGTCTTTGATCCCATATTACATGTTTTGCTGTCTTTGGGACTGTTCTTTGCATTAGCATTCAGAAACCCTGTGAAGGAATTCGTGTGCCTGTGTAATTTGAAGGCATTCAGTGTCCTGGGGATGTGAAGTTTGCTGCCAGTGTACTTTGGATGAGAGTTTCTCCTACCCTGCACTTTGGGGCTTGGCCAGCCACTGGAGAGACTTGTTGCCTGTGTTTTACAACTCCAGATTTCAGTCAGGTTGGTTGTTCCTGCTGGCAATCTGTAGTCTCCCTGCCTAGTCAGTGCTCGTGGTGTGGAGGTGACTTTCTGGAGCCGTGCGGACCCTCAGCCCCGCTTTGTCCCTGCCTGTCTCTCTGAAGGATGTGCAAATAGGGCTGTTTCTTTCACTGGAAGCTGATCCCATCTGGATTTTTCTGAGTTCAGTTTGAAAGCATGTGGTTCCAGAACGTGAGATTTTTCTGTCCTCTGCCCTCCCAACAATAGAAGTCAGTCGTGCTGCGCTTTCCGTGTGTGGTGGTGCAGGAGCCGTGGGGCTGGGATTTCTAATAGGTGTCTGCCTGTGATAACAGATCCTCCAGCAGCTCTGCCTTCCTTGCTCTTGCCCTGATTGTTTTTTTTTCCCCTCCTTGTATCAGATTATATTAAAAAAAAGCCCATTTCATCAGACATTTTAATTTTCGAGGGACAGTCCTTAACGTCGGTAATCTGATGCCACCACAGTGTGTGAACAGATGACCAGGGAAGTAAGAACTGGTTTTAAACATCTGCTGCTCAACGATGTGACTTCTAAAACAAATAAACTTATTAAATAATAGGAGGTTAGTTTAATATCTCTTAAAAATGTTGCTGTGGGAGCAGGAAGCCCTCAGCTGTTTGCATTGCTCCGTCACGTGTGGCGGCTGCGAGGGAATAACCATGACCTGCTCTTCCCTCCCCTGCTGCTCCCCAGCCTAAAACCAGCACCGGGCAAAGACAGACACTCATGTAGTGGGTGCAATCTGATCCCTTCCAACAAGTCACCATTGCCGTGCCTGAGGAAACTGTCTGAGGGTTTCAAGTATGTTGGTTGCACTCCTGTTTATAGATCGGGCAGGGATGGAGCAGCCAACTCCCTCCAGTGCGTGTGGTGCTCCCTTTGAAATGGGAGATCTCAGCGGCAGAACGGCAGTGAAACAAAAGACTAGAGAGGAGGGTTTGCAAGTGGCTTTGGTTGTAATCAAACGGGAAAAGAATCATTGCCCCTGTATTTGTCACAACCTGTTTTGGGCACTTAAAGCAAGGGAGACACAGAAGCTCAATAATGTGGTTTAAATGACTGCACATTGAATTAAAGTTTGACAAATAGGAATGTCATTCACTTCTCTTCTTCCCAGCCACTTGTGTTGTTACTACCCCTTTCAGGAATAAGGTTTTCTGTGCTTTATTCCAAAAATCAGCCTGTAAATGTATGAGGTTGTGATCTGCTGCATCCCCACTGCCTGTGCGGGTTGGGCTGCTCCAGTAACTCTTTGGCGAGACTGTTCTCTTACTCATTAGCAGTGTATACCTGGAATAAATATGATTAGGAGGCTTGTCAAAATAAATACTAGTTTAGATACAATTCCTTAATGGAGATGAAATATGACACTCCTAAGGGAGCAGCAGTGCCACGTGTTTGTGGAGGGCATTTCTTGAAGTTTTGGTAATAATTACAACTTGCTAAACTTTAACACAATTGAAATACCAGTAAGCAAATAATTGAGTAATCCTGATTCTGTGGGTGGACCTGATAGACAACTGAAAATCTAGAATTCTGAAAGCTGCTGCATTACTTGTAGGGTTGCTTTTTCTTTTCTTCCTTGTTATTGGGAAATATTACAACCACTTGCAGTGGGTGGCAAACCAGAACTTGTGTCTGACAAGTTCACTTAATAAAGCAAAACACGGAAAACCACCAGAGAAAAACACCACTCCCCCAAACCAAATAACACCCCCAAGACCCCCCAAAACCCCACAAGTGATAAGCTTATCACAGCTTCCAGAATGTGACTTGCTGCACAGGTTTCACAGGCAGTGCTGTTCACCCTTAGTCTGGGGGCTGCATTTTATAATGCCAGCCCACCATCCTCTCGGGTTTTTTCCCCATGGAAATCCTATTTTAACTACCTGATGTCAACAGCAAGCATACAACTTCATGGAAAATGACTCTGAAAACTATTCCAGGTATGGGTTTGGCTTTATTGTACACCTTTGTACACGTGGTTATCTTGATTTGAAGGTGTGCTTATCACAGCTCTGGAGAGAGGGATTTCTTTCACTCTCTACCTCACTTGCCACGAGGAAGAACTGGCAATCCAGCCTGGGTGTGATTGCTGATTCCTGGGTGGAATGGCCGTGGCTGTAGGGACTGTGGGGTGTGTTGGTTTTTAGGCTGGGCCCTGGAGAAGGCTCATCTTCCCACAGGAACAGAGTATTGCACTTCCTGATCCCCTAGAATGATGCTGGGAATTATTATGAAGGAACAGAACAAGATTTCTGTGTGCTAAAGCTCAAGAATTCCTTCTTACCCGAGTTAACCACAAGAACAATGTGCAGCCACAGGTTGGGGGTTTATTGCTGTGTATTTAGTTTGAAATTGTAATTACTGGAACCAAGTGGCTCTTCCTTGATATTGGTGGAATATTTTCTATTAAGGCTGCTCAGCCCTTTGCAGTATAAATTTCCTCCCTATGTTAATCTTTAAATCAAACAATGTCAACATTTTTTTACACCAGCTCTAATGAGGCTGTTCTGGCATCGTGTCCCGGCAGGAGAGCAGGTGATGTTTTTCCTTTGACTGGAGACAGCTGGAATTGAGAGCTGCTGTAAGTAGGACAGTGCAGGATAAACAGCAGGAGCTGAGAGCATTGATCACATGATTGTCTCTTTGGAATATTGGGTTGCTACAGAGACTACAAGCAGACAAATTTAGCACTTTACATCACAAAGCAGTTTTCTCTTATTTAGCTTAAATTACACTGGTAGTTGGTTCATCAGGAAAAATTGATACAGCTCTTGGTTTTTAGCTTTCAACAGTAAATCTGCTCTTTTTGTTCCCTGAACAATAAAGTAACACAAAAACCGTACAGATACTTGAAATTTTGTTAAATGGCAATTTTATAATGCATTTCCATTTTGAACTTTGAAAAAATCTGGCTTAACAAGATGTTTGTAAATGTTTCAGGATGGGAAAGAGCAATACATGGAAAGCTGTTACACTGGCTTTGAAACACAGTGATGTCTGAGTATTACCCACTTCCCAAATATGTTCTGGATCCTTATCCTTTATGGCACTCGGATGTTTCTCTGTGAAAGCTCAGCCTCAGATAATTGAGATTTGCAGCCTCAAATTAAAGGATGCTAAAATGTAAGGTGGCAAGTTTATTAGTCTCATTTAAGTTCTGAAATAGAGGAACGTGAGCAAACTCTTGTTGTAGTATTGTTTGTATTTTTAGCAGGAGAAATACATACCTTTTGTGTGTGTATATATATATATATATACACACCATTTTGTGTGTGTATATATAAACTTGCTGCATTCTGAAAAAAATCAGTTGGCTGCTTTTTAAAATACCATGGTAGAGTTTTAGTGTGTACCAAAATAAAATTTTTTTGTTTCAGCCGTGTTTTTATTGGGATGAAGCTCATTAATAATGAAGTTAGTTTAAAAATGTGGGAGTCTAGAGTGACTGTGGCTTATTCTGGAACAGAGGCCACTGCATTTATATTTGTGTGAGTGCACATAGTGTGGTTATGGAATAAATACATATTTTTAACTCTGTGGTCTAAATGAAATCCCAACATCCCTGGCTGGGAAGAATGCTTTGGAGAGCCCTCTGACAGGAGCCATTAGTGATGTGCTTTGAACTGGAAGTTCTCCTCCTTTGCTGTTCGCTGTGTCTTCTGCTTTGTGTTCTCATCCAAAGCTGCTGTATTTCCTTTCCTGGCCACGGGGAGCTCCTGGCACTTTAGGAGGGTGTTTGCTGCTCCATCCCTGTGCCAGAGGGAGAGAGCAGCTGGATCTGGGCATGTTGGGACTCTGTGCTGGGATGTGTGACTTGCTGGGACATGGAGATGTGAATTGGGGGGCTTTTCCCCAAAACAGGAGGGCTGTTGGTGCCTCTGTGTGTGCTGGGACAGCCCTGCTGGGGGGATTGGAGCCCAGGGCAAGAGGGGCACCCTCTGAGCTGATTGATGGGAGTCAAACCCTTATCAGAAGCAGTAGTGCCACAGGATAACATATAATACATGATATAGAACATATAGACTGTGATATCTAACATATATACTGTGATAAATATAATATATAAATTGTAACATGCAATATATGTACTGTGGCATATAATATAAATTGTGATATATAGCATGATATATAATAATATATTAAAGTATATATATAATATATATGGTTACTACAGAAGCATGTTCATCTAGAGAATGGGGAGCTGATGTCTCTGATCCTCCATTTCCCTCAGCCTCCAGTGCTCAAAAAGCAGAAATCTCCCCGAAAATAACTAAACCAAAACTAAAATACCCCTTCTGAAGTAGTTAATAATTAAACACTTGGTGTGCTTGCCTCGTGTGGGGATTTTTTTCCCCCTCTTTAATTTCTTAAATCAAAAAAACTCAAATATTTTCCCAGGCCATTTTTTTCTGTGCTGTGTTAATATAGCAATCTAGTTCTAGTATTTAATTTCTTTACTATGGAAGGCAACTGTCACATTTTCAAGGGGCTTCTTGGGTGTTTGGAGCTCACTGAAGGAGTCTGTGGGGAAGGACACCCCTTGGAGATGCAGAGCTGGGAGCCCTCAGGTCTGTGGTGCTGAAGTCACTGTCACACAGTCCTGACACGTTGATTTTTCGGGGGCAAACCCCCCGAGGACTCTGCGTGCTGCCCAATTTCTGGCAGTCCCTTTGTAACACACAGAAATAACGGTGGGTATTAATGAATTAACTGCACTGCCAAGTGTAGCCGGTGTGTTTGTGCTCCCAAACAAGGCGTGTGTGTGCCCTTCCCCGGGGAGACGGGGCAGGCAGAGCTGGGCCAGAGGCTCTGCCTTGCCTGTCCTTTCCTCCCGCAGGGAATGGCAGCAGAAAGGGGGCAGTTCACAAGGATTTGGTAAATATTTTGGTAAGCTCAGCAGTGCTTTGGCTCAGGAGTCGCTTCCAAAGGCAATCTAGGAAAACAGGAGATAGGAATTATATAAAACAAACAAACATTTTCTCTCTCAGCTGAAACACTTGGATGCTTGATTTTTTTTTAATTTTTTTTTTTCAATTTACTATTAAATGTGCTGTGGGCTCTGTTATTTGGAGCCTTCCTTGTGCTTCTGGTGTCAGTCTGGGGCCTTTCAGTGGGGATTAGGGAGGGCCTAATGCAGCCAATGTTTGGGAAGCACTTTGAAGATCTAAAGCCCTGCATCAGGACTAATGTGGAGACAAACCCAGATCTAATTACCTTTTTATCAGGAAGATTTCAGATTTGCTAATGGAGATGTGCAAACCTCGTGTATATGTGAATTTGAGTGTGGTTTCCCCTCCTACCCTTCAAGTTTTCTTGCAAAGGTAGAAATTGTATTGAAATTTCCCACAACAGTTTCTGGGTTTGTTTTGTTTTTGGGTTTTTTCCTCCCACGTAAAATCATAATCCTTTGTCTCTGAACCTAAAACATCTCTGTTTGTATGATTAGAGTGAAGAGGGAGCATGGGGGAATCAAATGGTTTTATACAAATGTATTTTAATGGAGTGTAGATGAGGACTGAATGTTGCTTCAAATAACATTATTCCCAAGGAGCATCTCTTTCTTATCTTATTTTTTATTTGCTTTCAAAGTTGTTTTCAGTGCTGGAACTCATTCTGACTGAATTCTGGTGCGTTCAGACGAAAATTCAATTTGTTCTGATGATTCTTGATAACATCTGTATTCAGAGATGAGATGGAAGTGGGATTATTGATATTTAAGTTCTGTGATTAGGACTTGAATGAAATTAATTAGAAATACTAGAATTATTAATGGCCCAACATATTCAGGGTCAGACAAGACAAAATTTTATATATATATTTTTCAATAGGTTATTTAAAGGTTTGGACTATTCCTCCTAAGCTGAGGTGGAAGCAGCGTTGTGCACCAGGAGAATGTGTAAATGTATTAATTAAAAAATATTAAAAATGTGTGTTTCCTGCTAAGTCCATACACTGGGGTATGTAGGGACACCCAGCACCTTGCAGAGCTCTGCTTCTTCCATTCCTTCCTCCTTTTCTCCATCCCCAAAGGGCTTCACTGTGCATTGATAATTTTTTTATTTAAGTGGGATTCTTTGTTTCTTGTGATGATTTCCCATGCACTGATATTTCTTAAAATTCTGTACCCCGACAGAACTGCTGATGTGAATTGTGATTATTTCACCTTCACTGGTGATGCCTGGAGTTCTGGGGCCTCCCAGAGATGATGTTCCTTGGGAAGGATGGGTTTGAAACATCTGCACAGTGGATAATGTTTGGGTTTTCCAGCCCAGGGGGTGTCTCTGCCCTGGGAGCAGCGTCTGTTCCCATTCCAGAGCTGGGCAATGTCGGGGACACCACTGGGTGCTCTCCTACCATGTTATTTTATTAGAAACTTCTCCCCTGCTGAGTTGGGGAAGAAAAGGGTTTTAATTTTGGGGGTTTTTTTGTTTGTATTTTTGGGTTTGGCTTTTGCATGGTGACCTTGAGTTTTCCTTGCTCCTCCTTAGGACTGGTTTTGCAGTGTGATGAATTGAAATGCTCCTGTTATCATGCTGATGCCTCTCTTTGTCTTGTTTATCTGCATTCCATCAGATTATGCTGCCCTTTATCTGGGGAACAATGGGGTGTTTACAAGAGATGTAGCTTAATTGCATCTAAAGTGTATTTGAAGAATATATGCTTTTATTTTTAAATTTTGTCTCACTTATCCCGAGCCTCTGAATTGCCTGTCACTCAGACCTGAGACATTGTCAACTCTTCCACCTTAAACCATCCATATGGTTTTAAAAATAAAATTCAGTTGGAAAATCAGCCTCCCACTATTTGCATAAGGATTAAAGTTTAATCAGGTTTCCATACAGGAGTTCAGTGGTGTGTCCTGGCCACTTGACTTCGCTTGAACTTAAAATCATCAACAGGATGCTCAGCTCTGTCCCCACAGCCGTTTGGGAACCGACTTTCCCGGGATTGCTGCAGGGAGCCCTGCCCAGAGCAGGGTGACTGAAGCCGGTGGCAGTGAA
>JAWWMO010000051.1:2742461-2763639 GCA_035047845.1 Dendrocincla fuliginosa | reverse complement strand
GTTTGGGAACCGACTTTCCCGGGATTGCTGCAGGGAGCCCTGCCCAGAGCAGGGTGACTGAAGCCGGTGGCAGTGAACAGAGATAATTCCCTCCTCTGGTTCCTCCCTCTCTGGTTCCTGAAACCCAGCCCAGCAGAGGAGCAAACCTGGAGAACGGTTCTCCCCCACTGAGGTCTCTGCGTGTCCTGCTTTAGGGTGCTGGAATAACACCCTGCTGTTGTTCTGGTCCTCCAGCAACAGTTTGTGGGTTCTCTCAGCCTTGAGCTGGTTTTGGCCCTCAGTTCTAGATCTGCTGGTTGGTAGAGCTGTGTGTTTGTCCCTGTGCCCACCTTTCTGCTCGTTGTGGTGACCGTGCTGCTGTGGGGGTGAGACTCGGTGAACTGACCCATATCCCTGTTCCGGGATTTATCCGACTGTGCCAACACCACAAACTTTTGTTCCCCTTGCTCTTTGCCATCCCACCATCTCCCTCTGGGAAGGAAACCTCCTGGCAATGCCCCCACAAATGCCCCCAATGAGTGCAGCTGTTTTAATGGGGCTGCCCAGTGCCCCAGCCTTGATTCAGTGCTCCTCTTTGTTCCCTGGGACTGAGCAGGGTTTGCTGCTCCCCTCCTCACACTGGGAGATTTATTTTCTGTCCTGTAGTTTAAGAAGTATTTCTCAGGTTCTCCTTGACTTTGGTTCTTCTCTGGCTGTGGTGTTGGACCTGCTTTATTGTCCAGTGTGGGCAGCATCTTCTGCTTTGAAGCATCTGCTCTTTTCCTTGGGGAGTGTGTTAGCCTGGCACACGCTTGGGATGACTTGTTGCCACCATAGCTCAGGAATGCTCTGCCTTCTTCCAAAAGGGGGAAAAAAGGGTTTTTCTGCTGGAACTGGGTATGCAGACATACCCCTTCTGTGCCATCTGCTTGGTTTTACCTTCCTTTCTTCCTCCCCTTTAATTAAAATTGGTAAAATAGATGTCACCTAAACCACTGAATTGGTGTGGATGTGTAAAATGTTGTGCCAGTTGTCCTTGCAGGGGGTCAGCCGTGTTTTTGTAACACAGCAGCAGCGAGCAGGGCTGCAGAAATTGGGAATCCTCCAAGCCTGGTCGTGGGAGGGAAAGGTTTCATGTAGGTGCTCATTTGTAGCTGTGTCCAGCACTGGGAGAACAGCATTTAATGCAGAGTTGTGAGAAGGAGAAGTGTTTATTGCTGGGGTGGGTTTTGCTGTACAAGTTGTTTTTTTTCCTAAAACTCTGAACCAGGAGAGACACTGACAGTGAAGAATTTGGTATTAAATGCTGACACTTGCTTTAATGACTTTAATTAACAATGTCTGGAGCTTGGTTTTTGGGGATTTTCTTGGTTTTTTTGGTGTTTTTTTTGGTTTTGTTTTTTTTTTTATTGATTGTATCTTCCCTTTCGTGTGCAGGTACGGGATTTCATTTTTAGTGGCTTGATTGGCTTCAGGAACATGAAGATGAGACTCAGTTTAAATAATGAAACAAAACCACTTCTCCAAGCTGTTACCATTCTTTTTGCTTTCAAATAAGTGACTTATTGGCTAATATTAAATTCTGCTTAGTTCATCTGTGACAGGAGGACCTAGACAGGACCTCAATAAAAATAATCGATGTTCAGAAATACTTTTAGAGATTTCAAATAAATATCAACTTATCAACCCCATCAACTTATTTGAAGTTCCACACTTAAGACTTTCTTTTCTCTCCCTCCCACCCCACGCCCCCTGTGCTTTCTGTTCCCCAGCGAGCACTTGTCCTGCTCCTTCACCTTCTTCCTGCACGGGGACAGCAATGTGTGCACGAGCGTGGAGATCAGCCAGCACCAGCCCGTGTACCTGCTCAGCGAGGAGCACCTCACGCTGGCCCAGCAGTCCAACAGCCCTTTCCAAGGTGGGTTTTGCAGGCAGGGCTCAGCCTTACACATCAGCTGCTCCTTGGGGTTGCTCTGAGTGAGGGTTGGGGGCAGAGCTTTGCCTGTTGTCCCCTGTCCTGACACGGTGAGGGTGATGTGTCCTGGCTCTGCTGCAGGTGGGCCATTTGCACAGTCCTCTCTTGGCATCTTCAGGCACAACAAACTCAGTTTCCAAGGAGTGCCCTATTGATGACTTAAATATTCTGCTTTCTCAATATGCTTTGTAGCCCCCACATATCTTCATCAGCCCCTCTTTCAGAAATGCATTTCTAACTCACCACACTTCCCTGTCCACTCCCCTTCCCGGCTCTCTCTGGCTCTCCCTGGCCTGTCCCCCCTGTGGTCCCACCAGCAGATGCCCTGGAGGACAGAGGAGTGCTGGGGCCTGAGTCTGGTTAGTGGGCTCTTTGACCCTGCCCTCCCTCAGCCCCCCGTGCTGCTGTGGAAAGCAGCTCCCTGCATGAGCACACACCGCCCTCCTTATTAATGCTCACTGGCCAAACTTGCTTTTTTTTTGGTGAATGCAACTTAACAGCAGCTCTGCTTCCCTAATATGGACAAGACTAAACATGAACCAGATGATTCCCTGAGTGTGCTCTGTTGTTGTAACAAGCTGAATGAAAGGATGAGGAAACACCTCAAACTTTGTCAGAATCTGGAAGTGTTTCTTTATCCCACCCGTATCTGAGACTCCTTGCAAGCCAAGATGGAAACTTGCCTGTTGCTTGAGTAGATTAATTTGTAATTCTTGTTGTGGTAGCTCAATTCTTACAGTGCATATAAATTTAACAATGTGTATCTATTGCTAAAAATAAAACATGATTAGGCTGCATTTTGACTTGCCACTGGTAAGTTGTTTATGCGGTGTGGGTGAAATAACAGTACTGCTGTTTCAGTGGGGCAGAGTGAGTTTTGGGTGGATATAAACCCCAGTGTATTTCTATTTATAATCTCCAGTGTGTTTTGGTTTACCTTTCAGTAATCCTGAGCCCCTTTGGGTTGAATGGCACACTCACAGGGCAGTCCTTCAAGCTTTCTGATTCATCCACAAAGAAGCTTATTGGGGAATGGAAACAGTTCTATCCTGTCACATCCAACTTGAAGGAGGGATCTGAGGAAAAGCAAGAAGAAATGGACTGGGAGGATGATTCTTTAGCTGCTGTTGAAGTCCTTGTTGGTGAGTGCTCTGATCACCTTTTAGTTACTGAAACAAAGTGGCTGATTAGGTCTGCAAAATTCTGAATGTGAAAGTTACCCCATGTTATTCTTTTTGCAGCTCTGCAGTGGCTGTTGGGGTTTGTTTTCCTGATTGATGCTCAGGACTGTCTGAGTTGCTGTTTCAAGTGAATTTTGCAGACCTGTTGGCAGCAGGTCTTTTTCTTATGTGCCCAGAGAGGCAAGATTGTTTTAGAAATGGATAATTAAGAGAATAAAACCCCCCTGGACTATCACTGTTGACATCTGAGTCGCATCAAAAGCAAGTTGTCCTGTTTCAGGGTTGGTGCAAGTTCTAACAGAACAGATGTGCCTCTCAGGGCTGCCTTCAGACCCAAGTCCTGGAGAACCTGCTGTACTCAGGCACTGCCTTTGTGTGCTGCTGTTCCTAAAATCCCAGCCCCTGGATGCAGCAGTTTGTTCTCTGCCCTGGGCTGTTGACCTTTGGTTTGCTAACTGATGCAATCCCATCTCTGGAAGGTGTTGCAGTGATGGCTGGAGCCCCTCGTGCTGCTGGGGGTGTTACATGGGGCTAAAAAGTGTGTTTTCAGTCTTCAAAACACAGAATTGTAGAAGGAGCAGCAGCAAGGACGTGCCAGGGCACAAATCCCTTTTTATTCCTTCCCCCAAATTTTGTGTGGAACACAAATCACCAGGTAAGGCTGAGGGTGACAATGGGTCTATCCAGGCAGATCATCTCAGTAGGGAGGGCAGGTGGCCCAGCCTAAAGTGACTGCTCAAGTGATGCCCTCACGATGTGAGGTGCCAGCCGTGGGTCACGCCCTGTGTCCTGTGCCCTTTGCAGCCGGGGTGAGGATGGTGTACCCGGCGTGCTTCGTGCTGGTTCCCCAGACAGACCTGCCCGCCCCCAGCGCCGCGGGCGCCCCGCACTGCTCCACCTCCTGCCTGGGTGTCCACCAAGTGCCTGCTGCCACCAGAGACCCTGCCATGTCCTCCGTGACGCTGACCCCGCCGACGTCCCCCGAGGAGGTTCAGACAGGTACAGCACAGTCCCTGCTGCACGCAGGGAACCCTTTGCAGGGCTCCGCTTCACACCCACCTCGTTGGCAGGGGGCTCAGATGTTCTCTGTGCAACTGTCACGGGAAATCATGTTTCTTGAGTCCTCAGTTTGGTCTATTAAACCTGGATTGTGTTGTCTGGCTGTGGACAAAGTGAGTTTGAAGCCCTGTGTGAGGTGCTGAAGTCAGGGCTGCTGTTGAACCTGGTGCTGGCAGCCAGTCCTGTAGGTGTCTGCGGGGAGGTTTTGGGATTTTCCCCCTCTGTGTTTGTGTGCATGTGTGTGTCCTGCCATAGCTTTGCAAACCTGGTGCAGTCAGTCCTCAGGGAGCAAGGTGATGTTTCCTCCCAGTCCAAGGAAGATTCCTTGTGGCTCAGTTTCCAGGAAGGCTGTGTGTCCTCTGCCCTGGCTGTGAGAAGGGCTTTGGGGAAGCTGCTTTGACCCAGGGCAGGCAACACTCATGGATAGTTTCAGGTGACTTACAGAAATTTTATTGTGCAGAAAAGGTTCTGTTTCTTTTCTTCCCCAAGGTCTTCTTTACCTAAGTTTGACTCTTTTTGGCTTTGCTCATGTTATTTTCTCTTTCAGGTCAATAGTTTATTAAAAAATAAAGAATAGCCAGCACACTTAGAAACATATATGGGCCCTTTTTTAATCTTATGAGAGGGAACTGTGTTACAATAATCTGCTGCTACTCCTCAATTCTCTATGTGTTTTTGTATCCTAACATTGAGTCAAGAAGATACTTTTCTCCCTGCCACTGTTCTTGTGGTGGCTGAGCTGCAGCAATAGTAGCTGTGAGTGCTTTACCTTGTTGCCTAAAGCTGTTCCTCTGGTGCTGCCTTTCAGTGGATGCTCAGTCTGCCCAGAAATGGGTGAAGTTTTCTTCGGTTTCGGACGGATTTATCTCTGACAGTACCAGCCACCACGGTGGCAAAATCCCCAGGAAGTTGGCCAACCAGGTGGTGGACAGAGTGTGGCAAGAGTGCAACATGAACAGAGCTCAGAACAAGTATGTACTCACCCCCTGAAACCAAAAATACCCAAAAAATACCCAGAGAGTCTTGTGAGTTGCTGGCAGAAAGTAGCTCTGTTAAAGAGGCTGTAGAAGGTGCTTTGCTTTTATAATAAACCATTTTAAAGGAGTTTTTTTTTTCCCTAGCTATTTAAGAATGATTTATTTAGTTCTCAGTTTAATATGTCAGTAAAAGGCTATTCATCATTTCTTTGCTGAATCCTGTGTCACAAAACTGCTCTTGAGCTTTGCCAGAAGATAAGAAAGGAACATATGTTGATCCCAAATAACTCTCCTGGTATTGAATCCTAGGAGGAAGTATTCTGCTACATCAAATGGCTTGTGTGAGGAGGAGACAGCTGACAAGGTGGCATCCTGGGATTTTGTTGAAGCCACACAGAGGACAAATTGCAATTGTTCAAGGTACAGGACTTGGCAGAGCTGCAGCCCAGAGATGTTCCAGGAGATTGAAGTGCTCAGGAGAGGGCTCCTGATCACTCCTTCAGGAGTAATTAAGCAGTAGCTGCTTGTAGGAAAGCTGTAACAGAATTTGTATCTCCTCTCCTAAATGTCATTGTAGGTCTTGAAGCTCTGCCCAGTGAGTTAATGCAGAGGTTTGATTCGAGTGAATCATCTGAGCTGCCAGGGCAGGGGCAATTCCTGGGTCCTGGGCTGCAATTCCATTTGTGTATGGGTAGTAACTATCTCCTGAGCAACTTCCTCAGGCTGCACTGGAAAGGGAATGCCTGTTTATTTGGATTTAAGCACCTTTTCTGGAGGGCTGTGGCGTTAGCCTTGAAGGCAGAAAGCTGTTAATCAAGGGCATGGGGGTTGTGTCTTCATGACAAGAAAGCCAAACGTGCCTGGCTGTTCCATGGGGGGCTGTGCAGGAATCTGCTGGTCTGGGAGTGGATGCCACTATGAGTTTTTCATATTGGTTGGGTAAAAAAAGGGGTCAAACCCCAGGGGGAAACCCTGAATTTGACTTTCAGTTTTTGTTATGGCTTTCTCTTTGAGCCTGCTAATGCAGTGCCACAGACTGTTAATGCAGGTGCTTAAATAAATGGAAACACTCATTTCAGTGAGTTCTCCATTTCTGTACTTAGGGCACAATACTAATCTTGAGGTGACTGAAGTGTTGCAAAAGGTTTAAATGCTTTCTCTGACTTAAATGTTACACTGATTGCCTCGCAATGAATATTGGTATCTTTAAAAAGATTCATGGCTGGAGGATGTAGCATTTTGCAAGAGATGCATTTTTCCCTCTTCCACTGAAAGGGTTGGTTTAAGTTCTGTGGAAATACTTCTGTCCTGAGAAGGGCTGGGATGTGGGGGAGGATTAAATACTCTGCTAAAGGAGAATGTAGCTATGATAGCACTAGTTATGGGAAAACAATCAATTAACTAGTTGAAATGTATATAAGAAATATGCAATTGCCTAGAAGAAACTGCAGAGACTGAAACCTCCTTATTGTTCCCTGTATTTTGAATTCTAAGTGGTGAAAATCATGTGGATGTGTACGAGAGTTTAAAGTAAAAATAGATTTTGATGCCTCTTACCTTTTATCCCTGCCTAATCCTGTTTTTTCAATACAAGTGCTTCTTAGCTTTGCTAATGGGAGAGTGGTAAAGAATATCCAGCACTGAGGATGGATGTGCAGTTCAGTAGCTCAGTCCCACACATCTCATTCTAGGCTGCAGTGCTGCACCTGCCTCCTTCTGTCAGATGGCCTGGGAAGTTGGCATCTTGAGCTTCCACATGAGATGTTTAAGCTCAAGTGCATTCACACTGTACAAACCCAACCGTGTTAATGCAGTCGAGACAGTGAGTTTTGCTTTTTCCCACACTTGCTAAATTTGCAGGTAAACAGCTTCGAAATAGCTCTTGTAGGACTGAGCTTCTTGGTTCTTGATGTTAATTCTCCACTCCTTAACCCACTGAGGCTTGGGCAGCACTGTTGGTTAGTGCTGGTGCTTGAATTCAAGAAGCCATTCACTAATTCATGTGTTGTTCTACTGATTCATCAGTGTTGGCAGGAGTTAAAAGCGGCGGCGTGTTCATGTGACGATCTATTTCTGTTAAAGCAGTTATAAAATGCTGTCTTCATTTTGAGGATTGTGTGTGTGTTTGGCTCACAGGACAGATTTTATGGGGTTTTTAAATGGTATTCTGAAATCTTGCAATGCTACTCAAGTCACTCAGATGATGGTCAGGACGAGGCAGCTTCACTCAGGGACAGTATCACTTTGAGCCCTCTGTAATGGGCTGTTTAATGGCTTAGAAGCAGGTCCTTATCTAGTGAAAAGGAGCACCATGGACATATTTGAAAGATTAACGTGAAGTCTTTCCCCCCCTGTATTAATTCTGCAGGCACAAAAATCTCAAACCAAGAAATTCAGGTCAGCAGGGGCAGGCCCCACCTGTGGGCCCCCAACCGCCGGCGGCCCCGAAGCACAAGACGAACGAGAAGCAAGACAAAGGGGATAAGCCACAGAAACGCCCTTTGACTCCCTTCCATCACCGCGTCTCCATCAGCGATGACGTTGCCATGGAGGCCGACTCAGCCAGTCAGAGGCTGGTGATGGCTGCCCCGGACAGCCAAGTGAGGTTCTCCACCATCCGCGGCGCCGACGTGGCCAAGGCCCCGGCGCTGCACGGCGCGGACCTGGCCGCGTCCCCGCAGCCGCCGCCGCTCAGCCCGCACCCCTGCGACGGCGCCGACGACGGCGGGCCCAAGGCGCCCAACACCCCCCAGAGCCAACACTTCTACCAGATGCCAACCCCGGACCCCCTGGTTCCCACCAAGGCCATGGAGGACAGGCTCGATGGCTTGTCCCAGCCTTTCCCGGCCCCCTTCCCCGAGGTCATAGAGCCCACCATGTACGTTGGGACCGCCGTGAATTTGGAGGAGGATGAGGCTGATGCCACTTGGAAGTATTACAAAGTCCCAAAGAAAAAGGATGTGGAGTTCCTGCCACCCCAGCTTCCAAATGATAAGTTGAGAGATGATCCAGTACTACCTGCTGGACAGGAAAATGTAACATCAGTTACAGAGTAAGTAGTGCTTGGCATGGGGAGGGCCAAAGGCAGGAGCTTGTCAGGGTGCTTAAGGTGGGAGCCCGGCTGAATACAGGGTAATACTTGTGAAATGTGAGCACCAAACACAGCCAGATCTGTAGCAACACTTTCCAGCTTCTTCTCATTTCAGCTCTGATTTAGCAGATAGCAATGGCATTTATTTTCATGACTGTAAAGCTAATCTGTGGCCAAATTACGCCTATTTGGGACTTAGTCTCTTCTTCCCACCCCCCAAAATAAGAAATAACTTTCTCATTTAAGTAATTGTTTTCTTAATTATTTGAAGAAAACGTGGGTGGTCTCAGCTGCAGACATGCTGGGAGAGGTAAAGCTTCCCCCTCAGCTCTGCTCTTGGCTTCACTCAGAGGAGCTGGTGTTTAAATGAACCTCGAGGAAGATCCTCAGCTTTCCTGGAGGATGTTAACTTAAAACAGGCAGCAATCCTTTTCTGATGTTGGAAATTCCTGTTTGGAATAAGTGACATAAACTGACATTCTCACACGTGGTACATTCTGTGTTGTGCAAAGGGCTTGAGGATTTGAGGTTATTCAAAGAAAACAAGTGTCTGGTGTGCCTGTTGTGAACTGCTCTGGGACCTCAGGTTGTGTGGGAAACCCTTGTCCATTAGGACACGAGAACATTTATTTATTTTATCTTTACATAAATTAACATTGCATTGAAATAAAGTATGTGTAGTCTTTAAGTATTTAGAAAGAGGGTTTTGTTGAATAAATAGAATTTATTTCTGAAAATTATTGAGCACCAGCTTGTAAAAGGTTCTGCTCTGCTGCTGTTTGAATCAGGGTAAAGGAATTGGTCATCTTTTTTTTGATACTAAGAATTAATAAATTATGCAGTTTAAGGGCAATGGAGGAAAAGAATAGCACTGATGGTTTTAGTGTGAAAATTTGCATTTGAGCTCTGTTTTACTGAAGAACCAAAGAACCCCAAACCATAAGAGCACAAAGCCTGAATGGGAAGCTTTGGGTTGTGTCTCCTTTGCTGTTGTCCTGAGTAAGAAACTCTCCCATGGTCCCCAACACTCCTTTGGGAGGCCCCAGGTGCTGACAGGGCCATTAACAGGAGTGTGGATTCCCAGCATGGGGACCTGCATGCAGAGGTGACAAACCTGGGCTCAGGCTGTGATTGAGGAATTGAGAAATGCAGCCAGAATCCCCCCGAGCTGCCTCTGTCAACTCACTTGCCGTGGATTGGTTTGGGTCCACATGTTTTCCTCCCTGTTCAGATGGAAGGAGACTCTTCCTGTATCAGTTACTGGGGGCTTTGGTTTTCATTTTAGGAGTTAGTGAGTTTAGTTTGTGGTAGGAGAGCTGAAGCAGCTCCTCAGGAGGCAGAAACGTGGAGCTGTTCGTGGCTGGCAGAGGAACGCAGTGGTGGCAGCACAGGGAGTGGCTGTGTAGGAAAGCTGAGAGAAGGAGCAAATGTGTTGTAGCTGTGCCTGTGCCCATACACAGTTTCTGAGACACATCCTGTGCTCACTGGTGGAAGTTTAGATTAGTTAGTGCATGTCTCAGCTCTTGCAAGGTGTGCATTTACAGGATTTTTAGTGCTTTTGTGTTGCCCTGAATTCACATCAGCCAACCAGGTGTTTCCCTTTCTTCTGTTCCAGACGTGCTCTTTCCTTGGGTGGCTCCCAGTTTGTTTTAACAACTTAGCAAACAGTAGTTTTTTCCCCCCAGAATATTTGACTGTTCAATTCTCCTCCTCTATGCTGGTCAAAATACTGGAAAGTGCTACTTACCTGGAAAAAAATACAGCAAAGGCATTTAATTCTTTGTCCTTAGAAAGTAGTTTCCATCTTGGTTTTGCCTTTTGCAGGGTTTAGAAAAAAAAGGGTTTTCTTGGGTGTGGGTGACCAGCAGGGATGGATTTGCCACTGCTGCTGGCTCTGAGGTGTGTGTTGGGAAAGCTGATTTCTAGGAAGGGTCTGTGACAAAGTCAAACTGTTCCCATGTTCTTTGTCCCATGTAGTTGCCAGGGACATCCAGGAAATCTACAGCTCATAATCACAAGAGTTTTCTGCTTGCCAATATCTTTTTCCTGGTGCAATGTTGTATTTGTGAAACTGGCACTCCTGACAGGAAAAATTAATATCTGTGTATTTACCAACTCAAGTTTTGGCTCAGAATGTTAAGAAAAGAAAAATGCTGATAAAGGCAAACACGGTTGTTATTATTCTTATTAGTAAATTAGGTCTTTGTGTGCTGAAAGCTTCATTTGAATTGATCTGAGTGGTATAAATGTCACTAAACACAGTGACACTTGTGTGCTGTACTTGTGGTTATTGCTGGGGCTCTCTTTGGGAATGGCAGTGAGTAATTCTTTAACCTGCTGAGTTTCTTTTAGTGGATGTGGATAGTTTAATGCACTTGCACTTTATAATAAATGACAGCTCTGACCTGGGATAAATTCCTAATCTTTATGTGAATTGACAGTGCTGGGAGAGAGCTGGGCAGGATGAATCACAGTGCTGTGTCTGACGTGTGTAAGGAGGTGATTCTAAATGACTAATGACTTCATCTTTATCCCAAAAAGTTCTCCGAGGACGGGGTGGGAAGGAAGGAAGTGGGAAGGGAAGAAAGATGAAGTTGCTCTTGTAAAGGCTGTGTGATAGCAGAAATAACTCCCTGTAAGAAACGTTAGATAATTATTTTGTGATTTTCCCTCTTCTTCTGTTCAGATTAATGGTGCAATGTAGGAAACCTCTGAAGGTTTCAGATGAACTGGTGCAACAGTATCAGAGTAAAAACCAATACCTGGCAGCTGTAGCAACAGAGGCTGACCAGGAACCTGAAATCGATCCTTATGCCTTTGTGGATGGGGATGTGGAATTCCTCTTTCCTGACAGCAAAAAGGAGAGGCAGAACATGGAGAGGGAGGCTGGGAAGAAACACAAGGTGAGTGAAAGAGTGAGGATACACTCTGTGATGGGATTAAACCAGATTGCTTTAGGCACCAGGCCCGATTTAAATCCCTCTCAGTTTGTTTAGAAGTGAATTTAAAAATATTATGTTCTAGCAGAACTGCTCCATGAAACGAAGCAGTGTGTCTCAAACTGCACCTGCCATTTTTGTGCCACAGCTGGTGCCGTTGCAGAGGGTTTGTGGGTGGCACTGGGAGGGCACTGCTGGATCACAACACGCATCTCTGGCTCAGTGGCTTTCCTGTGGAAATAGGTGATGGCAGGTGATGGGGAGAGAGGAGGAATGAGCCCAGTGCTGTGATCGTGAGTGGAAAGGTTTGGGGGTAGGTGAGGGGAGCCCTGACTCGTTGCCTGGACAGTGAATTGCAATGTGTAAGGGGGCTTTTTTACACTTTAGCAGAGCTACACGGGACTTGTACTGAGAGCAAAAGTGCACCCTAGAGGAAAGGAGCAAACCTAACTGCACGGGGAGCTGATGTACAAAACAATTGGCTCATTAGGCCTGTGTGTGTGTGGGTGCCCTGCTGGCAGCAGCAGCAGTCCCATTCAGTACCTGGTGCAGTTACTGTGCAGGTTGGATAGTAAGTGTTTTTCAGGGAGCTGTTGTGGCAAGAACCCACACGTGCTTTTTAGATTTACCCCAGCCCTGCTCCTGTGCTGTCTGTACCCCAAGCTTTGTTCTCCCTGAGCAGGTGCCACTGCCAGCCCCCAGAGTGCCCCTGGCTGAGCTGGCAGGGGAGCAGGAACCTGAGACTTCCACAGGCACAGGATTCCCTCAGGGAGGTGAAATCCCTCCCCACCTCCAATTAATTAAAGCAAACTTTTCTCTCCTGTTTTAATAGGCTGAGGATGGGACATCCAGTGTTACAGTGTTACCCCATGAAGGAGAGGATGCAATGTCTCTGTTCAGTCCTTCTGTCAAGCAAGGTAAAGAGGCTTTTTTTCCTCTCACTTTTAATTGTGCTGTGTTAATGACATCTTGAATAGTCAATAGATTCTAATAGGTGCAAAGTTTTGTGGTTTGTATTTCCCTGCCCCTTCGGTCTGCTTGGAACACTTCTTTGTTGCTTCTTGCAAATAAATGTGGTTTTATTTTCCTCATCAGCAAATCAGATACTGGTGTGCTGCAAAAAAAATCTAAAGTGTGAATGTTACAAAATCAAAGGGCCCTCACCACTGTGGATGAGAGGAACCACGGACACACACTCCCCTCTTTCCCCTGCAGCTGTGGCAATGTTTTAGCAGTTTCCAGTGCAGGTCTCTTGCCTGTGGTGGTGATGGGTGGTGTGTGTGTCTCTGCAGATGCCCAGCGAATCGCTGCCCACGCCCGCACCGCTTCCACCAGCCTCTTCCACGAGACAGACCTGGTGGTGTCCTACACCGACCTGGACAATCTCTTCAACTCAGATGAAGATGAGCTCACAGTAAGGAACCAGTCTTGTCTTTTTGTGGTTTAGGGCTTCATTTCTCCCTTTATTTTTTTTTTCCTGGCATTTGTAGAGAGGTTGCAAAACACAGGTGTAAACAAGTGCTGTGGCTCCTCGGTGTCAGACGTTCTGTTCTAGTTGACTCACACGGTGGGATTTTTGATGCAAACAACCTTTTGATCTTATTTCCTTACAATCCACACAGCACATGCTGCTAGAAGGTACCTGTAGTTATAACTTTACAGATTCAGCAGGTCCTAGTGCTCTTTTCCTGTGGTCTGGGTTCTGTTTAACTGGTTAATCAAGGTAATACTGAAACAAAACAGCAACTTCTGAGGGAGAAAAGGCATTTAACCATGTGGACATTGTGCCAAATAAGCTGCTTCACTGCAGCAGCTATTATCTTGGAACAGTTTCTCTTGCAGTCTCTGATGGCTCTGAATCCATTATCTTTCCAGTTTCTATTTCAATACTGTTTGTAATCAGTTGTCTTTTCTGAACTGTGCTTTGCTCCATGCTTAATCCTAAATCCCCTTACCCAGACAAAATGCCCATCAACTTTAATGGGAGCTGTAGCTGAGTAAGGGCTGAAGGATCTTAAAGCCATCAAAGGTCATCAGTACGTAAAGGAAGTGTGTTTGCTCTTAACATGAGGACTCTTACATTCTGTAGACATTAGTACTGTCTAAATTTGGTAACTTATATCTCTTATTCCTTTAATTTCAACAGTTTTTCTTCCCTGTATCTCTTGTTCCAGGAGTTGTGTTTCTCTGTCCTTTCTGTTCCTGTTGATGGGTAACACCAGTGATGTTAGCATGGCTCTGGGCGTGTGTGTGGTTTGTTCTGGCACACTCTGGGCAACCCTCCTTAGCTTTTTGGCTGTCTGCTCAGGTGCTGAGAATTATTTTATAGCTGATTTTATTGCAATGCTTCCCCCTCAGCCTGGATCTAAACGGACAGTGAACGGCGCTGATGACAAATCCAACTGCAAAGAGGCAAAAGCAGGAAATCTGGACCCACTGTCATGCATAAGTAAGCTTTGTTTGTGGGGGTTTTTCCTAAAGAGAATACTAGCTCTGAACACTGGGCTCCAATGTGTTGTGGGAATTTGGAAATATACCCTGCATTTGCCCTTCTGAAATTTTGAGACACAGGGAACACCTCAGAATGTTTTCACGCTCTAAAGTTGATTTCTAATCTGCAATCAGGCACTGCAGATCTCCATAAGATGTATCCAACCCCACCTTCATTGGAACAGCATATTATGGGATTTTCCCCAATGAACATGAACAATAAGGAGTATGGCAGCATGGACACTACACTTGGAGGAACAGTACTGGAGGGGAACAGCTCTACTGTGGGGGCTCAGTTCAGGATTGAAGTAGATGAGGGATTCTGCAGCCCCAAACCTGCTGAAATAAAGGTGGGTAGTGCTGAGAGTCCTGATCAGTGCTTGTAAAGGTTGTTGTGCAGCTCATTGCTTAAACCTGAATGGGAATGGTGGGAAATTAAATACAATTTGTGACCTGTCCTGCTTTGTACTGGGGAAGGCAAAACTCTTTCTAGTATTTTCCCAGTTAAACTTCAAGGAAGAGTGGAACATAAAGAGCCATCAGTGAGCTGCAGAATGCATTGCAGTCACTGCAGGTCACTGGTGCTGTGTGGGTACAGTGCCTTCTGGAGGCCCGTGGCTGTGGATATTGTGTGCACACATCTCAGCTTGCTCTTGCAGCTCTGTCACGGTTTGTAAGAAAGAGCTGCTGCTTGAACTTAGCCATGGTTTTGGAGAAGCATTTGAGCTGCTGAAGTGATCTAATTACACACTAATGCTTGCCCATGTGTGACTTGCAGGATTATTCTTATGTTTATAAACCCGAGAACTGTCAAGCTTTAGTGGGGTGTTCCATGTTCGCGCCACTGAAGACGCTTCCCAGCCAGTGTCTTCCTCCCATCAAACTGCCAGAGGAATGCATTTATCGCCAGAGCTGGACTGTGGGAAAGCTGGATCTGCTCCCTCCAGGCCCTGCCATGCCATTCATCAAAGATGGGTATGACCTGTGTGGGAGCTTTGGGAGGGGGGCAGTTTGGCACCCTCTAGGAAATGCCCCGTAATATTTATTTGGGAAATCAATAATGAGAAGTGTTTGTGGATACACCGTGTTTATACAAACTGACAAGGGTCTTAAAGAGGTCCTTATAGTTAAACCTGCTGTGAGAGTCTTCTTCTCAAATAGCTTCTTAACTCCACGAACGTTTTATTCCTTTCAAAGTTTCTTGGGGAAGCTTAATGGTGCAAGTCCAGGTTTAATAAGTAATGAAGTTGGTAACAATCAGGATAAAGGTAAACCTGGGACTTTGTTTTGCAGTGGTGTAGTAGGTACCGTGAGGGCTTAGTAGGTGGTGCTGCCATTTCTTAAATTATTTGCTGAAGTAGGAGCAATGTCAGCTGTGCTGGGACTAGGAAAACACTCCCTCTGGCTGGGAGCTGTGCCCCCTGTGCCTGTGTGTGGTCACAGCACTGCAGGGGCATTTCTGTGCCCACACTGGCTGGGGAGGGCCTTGTTGGCAGCTCTTCTTGAGGAAAATATTTGTCCCTTTTTCCCTTCTGCGTTGGTAGCTGGTATAAATGGATTAGGCAGCAAGGATAATTGATAAAATTATATGAATATTAAATCCTGGATGAAATACTGATGTTTCTTCTGTTAAGGTCATTCATAAGCAATGTTTCCAGGTCTCATTAGCCTTATAGGTCTTTGATGATACTCAGCTGCTTAGGAAAGAAAATGTTAAATGTCTCCAGGTGATACTTCCTTGTGGATTCAGCTGAGTCTGCTATTGATAGACCTGGTGTATTTTCTTAGTGTGTGTCAACACACATGTAAATAAAACATGAATAAAAAAGGTGTCCTTTAGACTCCATACAACCACAGAATTTATAATTTATTCTGACCATACTTGTTTCCTGGGAGCTTTGTGCAAAGGAGAAGATGAGAGGAGGCAGGGAGAGATTCTTTAACAGTGCTGTCAGTGGGAGTCCTGCAAAGTCATTTAGAACAAATGCTCTTGAGGTTCCTTAGGGAATGAAAATCTTGCTGTGGATTATGAAAGACTAGCTTAAAAAAGCAAATATTAATTAGGAAGGTCCTTCCTTAGACATCGTAAGCCTTAGACTTCAAACCCAGTGTGCTGTGTACTCAAAGCCTGTCCTTCTCCCTGTGCTGCTGGCAGCGATGGAAGCGCCCTGGACCAGGAGTACGGCCCTGCCTACACCCCGCAGACCCACACGCCGTTCGGGATGCCACCCAGCAGTGCCCCTCCCAGCAACAGCGGCGCTGGGATCCTGCCCTCCCCCTCCACCCCTCGCTTCCCCACCCCTCGCACCCCAAGGACTCCCCGCACGCCGCGCGGGGCCGGGGGCCCTGCCAGCGCCCAGGGCTCGGTCAAGTACGAGAACTCGGACCTGTACTCTCCGGCCTCCACGCCCTCCACGTGCCGGCCCCTCAACTCCGTGGAGCCCGCCACCGTGCCTTCCATCCCGGAGGCACACAGCCTGTACGTCAACCTCATCCTCTCCGAGTCCGTCATGAACCTCTTCAAAGACTGCAACTTCGACAGCTGCTGCATTTGCGTTTGCAACATGAACATCAAAGGTGCTGATGTTGGAGTTTACATCCCCGACCCGACACAAGAGGCCCAGTATAGGTGTACCTGTGGTTTCAGTGCTGTTATGAATAGAAAATTCGGCAACAGCTCCGGACTGTTCCTGGAGGACGAGCTGGACATTCTGGGGCGGAACACGGAGTGCGGCAAAGAGGCCGAGAAACGCTTTGAGGCTCTCCGAGCGACTTCCATTGAGCACGGCAGCGCGGGGCTGAAGGAGCCCGAGAAGCTGCCCGATGACTTGATACTGTTGCTGCAGGATCAGTGCACCAACCTGTTCTCCCCCTTCGGAGCAGCAGATCAAGAGTCCATTCCCAAGGTTGGGGCCGTTCCCAACGCGGTACGTGTGGAAGAAAGGGATTGTTGCAATGACTGCTACTTGGCCTTGGAACACGGACGGCAGTTCATGGACAATATGTCAGGAGGGAAAGTTGATGAAGCACTTGTGAAAACTACTTGCTTGCACCACTGGTCAAAAAGAAATGGTAAATACCAAAACCAGCTTATTTTCTACTTGTCCACCTGTTTTTTGGGTTTGGTTTTTTTTTTTCAAGGTTCCTTTTTTGTGGTTTTCCTTTGTGAATATCAGAAGCTTAAGACTGCTTTTGCCACCTGCATGTTTGTGCAAACTTGCATTTAGCAGTGTTCAGAATAACCAGTCCTTTTTCCTTCTGTGCTGGTACACCAAGCAGAGTAAGGCCGGGGCTGCCATCAGGTGTAAATCCCTAATATATATTTGAAGTGTGACACGAGAGCACTGCCACTGTCCAAAATGCTTCCCTGGGTTTATCCTTCAAAGCAGCTCTCGGGGCCTGGCTCTGCAGAGGCTCAGGGATGATGCCTGTGGGAAGGGCAGGGGCTCCAGTGGCCACTGTGGCAGAATTAAACAACAGCTCCGATTCACTTGCCTTCCCCCTTCTTTAAAGGGGAGGGGGAGCAGGTTAATGGCACGTGTGGCAAAAAAAGGCATTCCTGTAGCCTTCATTGTGTGTTGGATCTGCTGGAGATCCTTGGGATTTTCCTTCTGGGGCCTGACTGATGAGGCACTGTCTCATGGAGTGCCCTTTATTGTGTGTGCTCACATCCCTCTAACAGGATTGTTAAGTAGCAGCTCAGTGGGTGAGGGGTGAAAGGCAAAGCTATGAATCCCAGGTAGCTGAATTCACAGTGGTGATGAGGATGAGGAGCACTGACAGGCGGACACGGCCGTGTCCATGTGCATCACTGGGCATTCACCTGGAAAGCCCAGCTGTAGATAAATGGATGTTTTCAGCACCCAGGAGAAGACTCGGTGTTACTGTGACCTTGGTGTTTGGCATAAAATGCTGTAAGAATACTTTGAAACAGAAGGCTTGGAAACTGTAACCACACCAAATGTCGTGTGGGATTTTTTCTGTACCCAAAATGGCCCAGTGGTGGCACACGATGGAATGGGCTGAGGCTGTTTGAGCTCCTCTGGCCTTCTCTGGAGTGAGCACTGGGTGGCAGTCTGCAAACCCGCCTTTGTTGGGAGGGGAGCTCGGGATTTAAGGGGTCTGCAACTTGTTTGGGGGGTTTTGGGTTGTCGTGGTTTGTTGGTTTGACTTTTGCTTTTATTTTAGGCTGTTTTCCCTTAACTCATAAGATGGGAAGCTTCCGATGGGAAAACCTGTAGAGAAAAAAGAAATTTAAACAAAAAAATCCATCTGTGTTTTTTTTAAGTGGCTGAGAGGGGAATAGGGAGAGCTGTCAACCAGTGTGTGCTTAAGTTTCTCTGTGGTGGCCTTTGGGGGCGTTTCCAAGGGGGCTGATGTTGTCTCAAGTCGAGGTTGTGCCCATCATTTGGAGGCTCAGGGCTGTGTGTGGAGGGCTTTGCCGCGCCTGACGTGCCGTGTCCTTGCAGTGGTGGATGTGAGCATGCAGTGTTCCCAGGACATCCTGCGGATGCTCCTCTCGCTCCAGCCCGTCCTCCAGGACGCCATCCAGAAGAAGCGGACGGTGCGGTCCTGGGGCGTGCAGGGCCCCCTCACGTGGCAGCAGTTCCACAAAATGGCTGGGAGAGGCTCCTATGGTAAGGAACCCGTGGAATCCCCTCTGCTCCCTCTGCCACCAAACCCCCGGGCTGGATGCTCTTCAGCCTGTTGGAATTCTAAACAGCACTTGACCTTTCTTTACACTAACGAGAGCTATTAGACAGGGGAGAATTCTTCTCTTTAGGAAAACACAAAATATTTATATTCCTTAAAACAGTCAATGAATTAAAGATGTGCATTTAAAATTTACAACTTCACTTGCACTGTTTGTACACACCTGACACTTCACCCAGTGAGGGACTGAGATTGCAAAGATGGGTTTAATGTTAAAACCAGAGCTACTGCTCATGGTTTTTCCTTACTTAAAATTCTTCTATTCAAAAGAATTAGCCCATTTTAATTACTCTGAAAAGAGTGTAGTTAAAAATACTGGGTTTGAAATGCTCGAAACAGTGTGTTTCATTCCTTGGTGGCTTCAGAACTGTTCAAGATCTGAGGTTTTCCAGTGTGTTGTCTCTGATAAATATTTGGAGCGGCCAACACGTGATGCACATTTCCAGATAAAGGTGAATTTTATGCACTCACGGTTTAATGACTTCATTAGCATATGAGATTGATTTACCACTGTGTACAAGAGTGACCTTTCACCAGCAGATCTTCTGGAGCTATATTTAGAACATGGCAATTACACATTTACAGTACATGTAAACGCATCTTCTTAAGTTTGTTTCCTTCTCTGGCCCTTTACATATCTGCTTAAAATATTTACATTTGTTCCCTGTCTTCGGTCCCTGATTGCCTTGGCTCTCCGGGGAAAGGCTTCCTGGACAGTGCAGATCTGTTCCTGATTGTGAACTAATAGAGATATTAAACACTCTGCAACTTCTTCTTGAGGCCCTGAGAGCTGTAAAATGAAAATAATTAGCAGGGTTTTTGCAGAGGGTTAGATCCTACACTCAGGGTTTCTATTTGGATCCGTTCAAATGAGGACTCGGGCATTGACTGTCAGTGCTCCTTCCCGGGAGGTGCTGGAACTGGTGGCTGTGCTCTTCCTGTTTCCTAGAAGCAGGGGGTTCATTTTAAGCGCTCTGCTTTATTGGAACATGTGTCTGGCTTTTCCAGGAACTGACGAGTCCCCGGAACCACTGCCAATCCCAACGTTTTTGCTGGGATACGATTACGATTTCCTGGTGCTGTCGCCGTTCGCTTTGCCCTACTGGGAGAGGCTGATGCTGGAGCCCTACGGATCTCAGAGAGACGTTGCCTACGTCGTGGTGTGCCCGGAGAACGAGGCTCTGCTCAACGGAGCCAAAAGCTTCTTTAGGGATCTCACTGCCATATACGAGGTGCGGGATTTGTGGCACTTTGCAGGGAAATGGATTTGTGAAAGGCTGTTTCTAATACGTGCTCATGACGACTTATCAGGCTTGTCTGAGCTGATACAAACGCTGCACAGAATGTTATCTGGGGAAGCTGCTCGGGAGGATTTTGGGAATGGGCACTTGGAAGATAAGGGCTGTTTGTGCTGCTCCCCGTTCCCGTCAGAGCCTTATCCGCCAAGCGCCACCCAGTGGCAAACCCCTGTATTGCCACGTTAATTGTTTCGCCTCCATTTAATTCATTAATTACATGCTTGGATTGTGGTAAAGGTTAGAGTAGATGGTCTATCAACCTGCCTGTTTGCATTTAGGGAAACACTGAAAATAAACCATAAAATCTCTATACACTATTTCAACCTGCTGTAATTTTCGAATGAAAACATTGCTTTTTATCATGACTGAGCTGAGAGTTCTCTGGTATATCCTCTGTGTGGTACTGAAGAGTTTTGAAGGCTTACTGACCCCTTCCCCTCGTGTTTGCCCTCTCTGCAGTCCTGCAGGCTGGGGCAGCACAGGCCCATCTGTAAGTTACTGCCTGATGGGATCATGAGGGTTGGCCCCACGGCCTCCAAGAAGCTCTCAGAGAAGCTGGTCACCGAGTGGTTCTCCCAGACAGCCAATGCCAACAACGAAGCCTTCTCCAAACTCAAACTCTACGCTCAAGTTTGCAGATATGAGCTGGGTATGACTTCTTTTTTAGTGTTTCTTATCTCATACTGTTACCACTTACCCTTTTTCCAGTAGAAGAGGAGAAACCGTGGCTTGTTGTCATATTGTTTGTGGTAGTTTTGTGGTTTTAAGCTTGGAGGGGAAAAATCCAATCCCCCCTATATTTTAATATGTGCTAAAACGGCCTCTTCTCACCCAGCAATGCCTTTTGGGAATGTTGCTGCCTGACAGGACCTTGGTTGTCTTCTTGTGTTGGTCACTTGGATCTTGAAGCAGTGATTTCCAGCAGTTCAACACAGCTGGAAAAAAATATTTTAAAAATAGATTTCTGGATATTTCTTAAAATAGTCTTATGAAAATATTACAATCTGTAGATTTAATACAGGTATTTTAATTTGAGAAGTGAAACATATGCTCAAGGTTTGCTCTCTGTTTTAAGTGCAGATTTGCATAGGTGACATAAGCTTTCAGAACAGCTCTGATGTAAAATTTGTGCTTTTTTCCTGGTTTTAGGTCCTTACCTTGCTTCTCAGCCCTTGGACAATTCTTTGCTGTCCCAAACCAACCTGGTCCCTCCCTCCAGCCAGCCGGGCTCTGCTCTGCCCCCAGTGCCAGCCAGTGCTGGGAATCCCAACCCTCCAGCGTCGGCTCCGGCAGCTCCCACCAGTAGCACCATTACAGTGACATCCAACAGTGCCATGTCTTCTGCAGCCACTACAGCCAATTCCACGCTGACCACCACTGCCCCGTCCTCCTCCTCGTCCTCTGGCAGCCTGGGCAGTGGCATTGCCACGAGCAAGCCTTCCTCCTTCCCTCCCTTCAGCAGCATGAGCAGCAGCG
>JAWWMO010000051.1:2730417-2742361 GCA_035047845.1 Dendrocincla fuliginosa | reverse complement strand
TGCCACGAGCAAGCCTTCCTCCTTCCCTCCCGTCAGCAGCATGAGCAGCAGCGGCGCCGCGGCCCTGCCGGCGCAGGCTGCGCCCGTGCAGAACGGGCAGGCGGGGCAGCAGCAGCAGCAGCAGCAGCCCCTGCAACCTGCACCCCTGCCTGGGGACACGGCTGCAGCCCCTGCACAGCCCCACCCGGAGGTGTCTGAAAGGTATGGCACTGCACACCCACACCTCCACCTGCAAAACCCCTCGGCTCAGCCCCTGGGAACCTATTCAAGTGCCCCTGTAAAATTCCTGCATTGATTTTCTTGCCACCAGGCTGCCTTTTAGGGAGAATGACAGTTTAGTTATGGTGGGGCTGAACTTTCTGGCTCCAGTTGTAGCTGCAGTTCTAATTGCATCTCAGTGTCTGCTGTGGTACAGAAATAAACTTTCTTTTTTTCCTTATCTCTCTAAAGAGAGAAAATTCACCAGAATACTCATGTCTATATTTTAAAGGGCTGGGGAGTGGGGGAGAAATAGATAATTGGCACCATCTCAGAGTTCTATTTTCTGTAATCAAAGTTATGGTAGTGAATATAGCTCTTACTGAGAGACTGGCCTTGTAGATATTCTTGTTCCCCAGTTAAGCAATAGTTGAGCTGCTGTAATAAAACATACTGAAAGACAAGAGATTCAGAGTTACTCATAAGCTTACATACAGAAATGAAAGAAAAAAGACTGTTTCTTGCACCACAGTTGACTCAAAGGTATTTCAGACTAATATTTGACAATTTGTTCTTAGTTTTAAAGTAAAAATAAATCTTAATAAAACTCAGGTTTTTGTAACTGGTTTCAAAATTTCCTTGCCAGCACTATGGATCGTGATAAAGTCGGAGTCCCTACAGATGGAGATTCACATGCTATCACCTATCCACCTGCAATTGTAGTTTACATCATTGATCCTTTCACCTATGAAAAAAAGGATGAGAACAGCAGCTCATCCAGTTTGTGGACACTTGGACTTCTGCGCTGCTTCCTAGAGATGGTTCAGGTCCTTCCTCCGAACATCAAGAACATCATTTCTGTGCAGGTGAGCTGACACCCCCAGAAAGGTGCTGGCCAGAGTGTCCTTGGCTTTGGCTGTGTTTTGGGGGGATAACACCCTCAGGGTGACAGTTCTTTTGCTTTTCAAACATTACTTCCAGCTCTGCAGCTGTTAAATCACGAGGGTTACGGTGTTGATAGAGCAGTTTGGGTGCAACCAAAGCCAAATCCTGTTGTATGTTCCAAACTCATCCATTTTATCTCAGAGGAAATGTAGTGCCCACTGCCACGATGAGGGAAGTTTAGGAAAGCTGCTGGTTCCCCCTGTGGGCCCCAGGCAGTGCTCCTTCCCAACAGACACCCCACTGCACTGCTGGCAGCACCTGCACGGCTGGGTAGCAGAGGGCAGCTCTTGGGAGGAATTTGGGAAGGTTATTTTTATCTCTGAAGAAAAGTTTCATTGATAATAATTGCTTGAAGACCTACATAGCTTTGGAAGAAGTGAGACGAGTCACGAAGCAGAGAAATTTGATTGCAAAGTAAAATTCAAGAAGCAGTGTGCCCAAATTCTATCTCAAAAGCCATTTAATCTAGCGATGAAACAGTGGTTTACTTTCTCTCTCCTCCGATCTGTTCTAGATTGTCCCGTGCCAGTACCTGCTCCAGCCTGTGAAACACGAAGACCGGCAGATTTACACTCAGCATTTAAAATCTTTGGCATTTTCAGCTTTTACTCAGTGTCGGAGGCCTCTCCCAACTTCCACCAACGTGAAAACCTTAACTGGCTTTGGCCCAGGTTTAGCCATGGAAACTGCTCTCAAGAGCCCTGATGTGAGTATTGTGAAGGGATTGTGTAAATATGCAGATCAGAGAGAGGTCCCTGTTTATTAAACAACCGGCCTCTTTCATGTTCACTGAGGAGAGTTGTTAGCAAGAGCTGCTGCCCAAAGCTTCATTGTCTGTTCTGTCACCTTTGCAGAGACCTGAGTGTATTCGGCTCTACACCCCTCCTTTTATACTGGCTCCAGTAAAGGACAAGCAAACAGAACTGGGAGAAACCTTTGGCGAGGCTGGCCAGAAGTACAATGTGCTTTTCGTAGGTTACTGTTTGTCCCATGATCAGAGATGGCTTCTTGCATCCTGCACAGACCTCTACGGAGAGCAGTTAGAAACCTGCATCATTAACATTGATGTTCCAAACAGGTGAGGACCAAACTGGTTGAGTCATTTGTGGAATGTGGTCTTGTTTCGTCCCCCTGAAGAATTAGTTTGGGTTTGATGCTGTAGGAATACCTGACTTCTGTGGACTCGCTGTGTTGCAACCCTGGCTAAAGCAAATGGGTGTTTTCCATATTTTGTGCATATTGTTTGGAGTTAAATTTTTAGAAGAACATTATTTAGTTTCATGTGCTTTTTGACTGTTACTGTATGTGTGTTCATACCTCCCCTCCACACTTACTGGCTTTTGACATCAATGTTAGAACATGATTAATTTAAGAACCCCAAGCAAACTGAAATTTCAACAATGCCAACACTCTTGGGTCCTGTGGATGTCCAGGTTGATAAAAATAAGTTCCAAATGTAGCATTAAACCCATCTTTGTTGCAGGTGGGTTTGAGCTTTGTTTTCCCTTCTTTCTCACCTCTAGAGCTCGCAGGAAAAAGGGTTCTGCCCGCAGACTTGGTCTTCAGAAACTCTGGGAGTGGTGCCTGGGACTGGTGCAGATGAGCTCTTTGCCATGGAGAGTCGTAATAGGCCGTTTAGGAAGAATAGGACATGGGGAATTAAAAGGTAACATTAGCATTTGTTTGGCTCTAAAACTTCATTTGAAGCTTTAATTTTTCAATGACATCAAGTGTCTGTCCTTGTTCCTAGAAGCAAAAACCTAAATGATTCTAGAGTTCCTTTGTGTATTTTGTATTAACAGACCTGGTGCTTGCACCACACACTGTGGCACGTAAGACATTTGTTCTGCAGCAGGAATTGTTCTAGACAAACCTGTGTCCTTTGTGTCCTCAGACTGGAGCTGTTTGCTGAGCCGCCGAAACCTGCAGTCCCTGAGTAAGAGACTCAAAGACATGTGCAGGATGTGTGGGATCTCTGCCGCCGACTCTCCCAGCATCCTCAGTGCTTGCCTGGTGGCCATGGAACCACAGGGATCCTTCATTATTATGCCAGGTATGGGGAAGCTCTTTCTCTTTTTGATACGTGAACTGATAGCTGAGGCTTTGCAAAACTGAGGAGCCCCTTGGTGTGTCCCCCCAGACTCTGTGTCGACGGGCTCCGTGTTCGGGCGCAGCACCACCCTGAACATGCAGACGTCGCAGCTGAACACGCCCCAGGACACATCCTGCACTCACATCCTGGTGTTCCCCACGTCTGCCTCTGTGCAAGTGGCATCCTCAACTTACACCACTGAGAACCTGGACCTGGCCTTCAACACAAACAATGGTTCGTGCATTGTGTCTATTCTTGCCTAAAAACCAACCAACCGAAACCCCCTCTATAATAAGAGACTGTTCATCCTATTGAACTGTTTTCATTTCTATGGAAAATCACTGTATTGCAGAATGCATTGTTATATCCTGTACATAGTGAAACTGTAGGAACTCACTGGTCTTGTTCTTTTTCCAGATGGAGCAGATGGAATGGTAATCTTTGACTTGTTAGACACTGGAGATGATCTTGATCCTGATATTATAAATATTCTTCCTGCGTCCCCTGGTGGATCTCCTGTGCATTCTCCAGGGTCCCACTACCCCCACGGAGGTGATATGGGCAAGGTAACTATTGGAGTAAATGCAGGGGGGGTGTTTTGTCTGGTTTGCCTCCATCTGCTGATTTCCTTTTGTGGAGTGAAAGGCTGCGAATGACTTGGATATTGGACTGTCATGTAATGCTTGGGTATTTCAAGATGCTTTGTGTTTCCAAAGCTACAGATGATTTCCTCTGAGTTGGTGCTCTCCTAACACGAACCCGTTCCCTGTTGTGTTGCAGGGTCAAGGCACAGATCGATTGCTGTCCACAGAATCTCACGATGAAGTCACCAATATTCTGCAGCAGCCACTGGCCCTTGGCTATTTTGTGTCAACTGCCAAAGCAGGTCCATTGCCTGACTGGTTTTGGTCAGCGTGTCCTCAAGCACAAAATCAGTGTCCCTTGTTCCTTAAGGTACCGTACAGCTGCCGTCCTGCCCAGGGGTTGGAACTGGGAAACTCTTGTGTCTCTTGGGATAGCTCTGCTTTTGCTTCAGAGGATGTGAAATTCTTGAGATTTGGCTTTTTATGTTCTTTATTTTTCTTGAGGGGGGAAGAAGAATGAATCATGGGAGTAGCAAATGTTCTGGAGGTTCTGTTTTGCTCGTGGTTTCTTCACAGTAGTCTGGACTCCTCTGTTTGGCTTTATGCTACAGGATTTTGTAAGAACAGGTTGAGTTTCTGGACGCCCGTGGGAAGTGGTGGTAGAGAGGGAGGTGCACAAATGCAGTATCACATCTCATTTGCACTGGGTGAAAAAAGTAATCATAAAAGAATCTCTTTCTGTAGTGCACAAAGCATAAAAGCTGGTTTTCCCCTGTTGGCTGTTGCCAAGTCATAGCCATTGTATCATCTGTCTGGATATTGTCTGATCCCCTTATCATTTTATGGCACAATCAAGACATCCTTGGCACATTTAAGGCCATGCATTGGTATGCAGGGAAACTTTCTGTATTGACATTATTCACTTTTGACATAAATCAGCATCTCTAATATTCTGCTTTGTTTTCCAATGATGCAGATACATCTTCAGCAGCCTTATTTGGGTCTGCATTAGCAGTTCCTCTCAGCCTAAGCTCAGCTGTGGCTTTGGTGTAGGATATTATTTTGAAGAGAGGATTTATTATTTATCCTAAGCAGCTGTATGTAAGAAATATAAATAGACCAGTCCTGTGGAGAGCTATTGAACTTCCAAGTCTGTATGTTACTAGACATCTTGGGCCACTTGAGTTGCTTTTTTAATAATCACTTAATGTAGCAAAGGGATTAAACCCCCCCAAAAATAGTGCATTACTAGCACTGTACTTTTAGGAGAGACCTGTGTGAAAGGCTATAAGGAAAAGCCTTGTATTCTGATAATTCCTTGGTTTTGGCCTAAGGATAAGATTTGTTTTGGGTTTTGTGTCAGAGGTGGAAGGCGACTGCAAGGGCCTGGTCAGCAATATGGGGGAAGGAAACACAGAGCAGTTGAACGAAGCAGTAACTTCTGGTTTCTTCTTCCTCCCTCAGGCCTCTTTGCACCTCCACGTGCCTTCAGTGCAATCAGACGAGCTACTCCACAGTAAACACTCCCATCCACTTGATTCTAATCAAACTTCTGATGTGCTCAGGTATTTATGATTGATCACTTGCAAAAATACTGTGCATTTCATTTCGGTGCTGCTGCAGTGAAGCTGCATGTGTGTTAGTTTTCCCTCTGTGCTGCAGATATCCCTGTTGCATCCCAGAGACAGATGAATTGCTGTGCTTTAAGTGTTTAAGTGTCACAGAACAGTGGAATTAAAACCAAACACCTCTAAGCCCTTCTTTAGCTAATCAGTGTTGAGTACAACTGCAAATGTCTGAAAGACAATGAATTTCTCAAACTAGAAGAGAGTTTGATGTCTAACACAGAAGAGAGTAATAGTTAAGCCAGAATTTTGGACAGCAGTCTTGTGGAAAATCTGAAATGCTGAAGGAGGGAGCCCAGACTCCTGTAAACATGGGACACTTAATGAGAAAACATCAGATTATTTTTCTTTCTATTTCTTTAATATATGAACCTCTTGATGTGAATTAAGCATAGACAATTACAATGACAGTTTTCCACTGAAAGCAAGTTTAGCTCTGAGCTGCTTGTAATAATTGGGAAGACATGTTATCTCAGAACATTGGCAAACCTGTTTTATGTTTTTAATGCCAAAGAAACTGGATTACAGTAAATTAGGGCTGTGAAATCCTGGTGAGAGAATGTGTTGGCTTGACAGAAGGCTGTTTGTTTTCCAGGTTTGTTCTGGAACAGTACAATGCACTCTCCTGGCTAACCTGTGATCCTGCAACCCAGGACAGACGGTCGTGTCTCCCAATTCATTTTGTGGTGCTGAATCAGTTGTATAACTTTATCATGAATATGCTGTGATCTTCATCTGAATTTTGCAAGACAAAAATGAGGAAAAGGGATATTTCACTGCAGGACTAAGTTATAATTCTTCTCAGTGCAAATTGTTTGTGATGGGGTATGAATCTTGTTACTTCCAGCAAATATTGTTCTGACTTGCGAGAGGGGCACCCACCGCCCTGCTGTCTTTGAGTCACTGACTATGGGGGACGCTTCAGAATGATGATCAGAAAGTGTATTATAACATTTTTAGTAGCAAAATTAACCATTTTTCCCCAGCCACAGTATTTGTGAAGAGTAATGAGCCATAGTACCCAGTCATGGTTAATGCATTTTAAAAGCATGGAGATGAGAAGAAACATGAGGAACAATTAAGTTTCAACCTATGGCTTCAGAACATCAAGATGTTCTTGTATTGGATTATAGTACTTAGTATTCAAAAATGCCTGCATCTCTTATTTATTGTAAGTTTTTAAATGTATAAATTGTCTTATATTTCTTAACCTCTTTTATAAAAATTTTCCTAGAAGGTTTATACTGCCTTCTTGCTTTAAAGCAATTGGTCTAAAATATATGTAATCGTCTTAATTAAAAGTTGCAGTAGGTTGCTTTTAGAGTATTATTTTTTTGTAAGGGGTGGGTGGGGACAGTAAATTTGTATTGTCTTGATGTACAGTTTAATGGGGATAGAGGGGTTAATGTCCATACCATTGTGTGTGGGGGATTTACAGCTAAGCTGTAGTTGCAGAGTACATGTACAGTAATGAAGTTCACTGTGTTTATATAAATTGAAAAGGTACCGGGTCTTACAGCATTTTATATCACACCTTTCCAGAGTAACAATGGCAATATATAAGTGATATTGTAGGTGGTTTAACTTGTAGTGAGAATAAAACAAATAAACTCTTCAACTGAAGTTTGTGTTATGGTTCAGGGCTGTGGCTGGATTCTCAGATGCCCTTCCAGGACAGGAGTTTTACTGTTCCAAGGGTCTGTGTTGTGCATTGGTGTTCCCTGGATATTGTTGGCACTGTGCTCTCTGCATTGTTTGCTTCCACATTTGTGGTAAAATGCGAATCTGAGGCGGAACACATGGAAAACTCTGACCTGATCCAAAGTCTCCTGTAAGGCTGAAATTTAGCCCGGCTCTGACCATTTCACAAATGCAAAAATAGTCAATCTTGACTTTAAGATTGGTGTGTGTTGAACTAAAATGTGGTGTATATAGATTCTCAGTGAATTCTGGTATTCAGATTTTATTCCACTAGTAAAAAACAGCACGAAACCCTGAAGATTTTCCTTTTCCATGTAGTTTTGGCACTGTGGTGAAGGTCCCAAGGATCAGTGTCTGGCCTTCCCCGGGTCCCGTTTTCAGGCTCTGGCTGGGGCTTGTGCCAAGGGGGCTTTGCCCTCCCCAAGGAAGGGGCTGACAAACCACAAGGCTTTCCTAACAGTCTCCCTCTAGCTGCAGTCACCATTTTTTCTCCGTAGTTTCCTTCCTTTTTCCTAGCACATGCCAAATGTCTGATGCTGCTCTAAAATAGCCCCTACGGGTGCTGAAGGGCAGCTGCAGATGCTTTTTCTGGGTTCCTTATCTGACTGCCAGATGAAAAACTGAACTCCTGCAGCGCTCACGGGAGCCTGTCACGATAACCCATGTCCTGGGTCTTAATACTGTCTGTCTCACTGGTTTAAACCTGTAAAGGAGCAAGTCTTAAGATCCATTTGTGCACCCACTGTTAATCCTCTACAAGGAAGAATTTGCTTGCATTTACCAAACTTGCTGTGTTCATGAAAAATCTCGTTTCGTAAATGCAAAATACCTGCCTGAGATGATTTTTTCATATGAACAGTCTCACTGAATCGTGTACATACAATATTAGCAACTTTTCTGGTTTTGTATAAAGAAGTTGTACAATTGGTGATGAAAATTTTCAGTCGTTTCTTCCAAACAACATGAGTGCAATCAGAAGTTAGCATATTTTGATAAATAGAGTTCAAAACTGGGTCTGTCCATGACTTTATCTCGGTAATGCACCGCAGATTAAACGGCACATTGTCTTACAGAAGGTTCTTTCTCATTTGCCTGAGATTTTTGAAGTGGAAAAGAGCTCCTAAAACTGGAATTTTCCAAGTGTATGTCCTTTTATTTTTGAGCTTTGTTGCTAAGTCGTCATTTTTAACCCTGGCTCAGTTAACCAAGTTCCAAGGGCTGGGTTTTGGTGTGGCTTTGTTTGTGTTAAATCTGACTTGTATTCCTAAAGGTAAGTGAATCAGCTTCCTGAATGTTGGTGTAACTGTATTCTGTTACCTGGACCAGCCTTCCCTGTGAAACTGTCCTACTGTGAAAGCTGCCAGTTTCCCACTCCCCACCTCAAATGCAATTAAAGGAAATGGTAATATTATAACCACTATAAAAGATGAGAAGGGCCGTTTCTGGAGTGATAGTCACAGCCGGCACTGTGTACATATCAAACCTGCCAGCACCAGGGAGCCAACTACTCTATTGGGCATACTTTTTGTTGTTAGCTACTTTCATTTAACTATTTTGAGTGCACATAATAGCTGGTTTATAAATAAAAATGTCACAATCCAGTAACTTGGGTTGTTCAGCAAGTACAAGCTTGAAGAGTTGAAAACTTCAGCAACAGCTTTACGAAATGGTCTTGCAAGAAAATGCTCCTGGCAGTGCTTTAAGTAGCTGGGGAGGTTTATCTCCTCCCGTGAAAGAAGAGTCTGAGGTCCTTCCATTCCAATTAAAAATAGGTATTTTAACCCAGATATCACTCTATTTAAGCCTTTCAGTCACCTTTGACTCACTACTATTTGAATTAGGTTGCTGAAAACCCTGTTGCTAGATCAGCAAGGCCACCAGCTGTACTTGTAACAACCCTTTTAAAGTAGCTGTAACATTTAGAACTTTCTAACATTCTCTGAAATAATTAAACATAAATGGATTTATATTTAAATCCTCAGCTATGTTCTTACCTAGCTGTCAGTTATGGCGCAGATTATTGTATTTCTATATTTACCTCTGATGGTAATTTTAACTTGGTGTGTTGCTATGAAGACTTGCCAATGTCTTTAATCAAGCACTATTTGTTAATACTGTAATATCAAAATATTACGTTGCATTATTTTAAAGCTTTCAAAAATAAGAGTAAAACATTTAAAAAAAAATGCTATTGCACCATATAATTTGCTGCACAACAGTATGGCACCGCATATCAGCCTGTTTGGGTAGTAATGCTGCATAAACCTTGTTTGGATCTGGGTTTCTTTGGAGAATTCATTCATTAGGTGACATTGTACAATGTTACTGTCTCTCAACCTCCAGCGGGGAAGGTGGTTTATGTTTTATTATGGTTTTTGTTGTGGTTTTATTTTTTTTTTTTAAAGTAAAGGACCCAGGACTATGCTTCGTACTTAAAGGGGTTTTTTTATTATTATTTGTGGGTGTACTTTTTATTTTCAGTGGAGTAAAGCTTAATTTACAGTAAAACTGGATTTGGGACCTACCACAATCCTCAGGGTCACTTTTTCAGGACGTTACTCATCGAGCTTTAGGTTTTTCCGAGTCAACTGGACGTGAGGACCTTGCGGAGCGCCGGGCTGGGAGGACAAAGCCTGTGGCCTCGTGACTGGACATGTCCCCCTGCCCGCCCCGTGGCACGGCTGGACACACCAGGGAGCCACTCCGACACCACTGGGCATGGCTGGAGGCACTGGAGAGCTGTTCCAGCACCGCTCAGGCACAGCTGGGTGCACTGGGGAGCTGCTCTGACACTGCTGGGTGCGGCTGGACACACCGGGGAGCCGCTCCGGCACCACTGGGCACAGCTGGAGGCACTGAGAGCTGTTCCAGCACTGCTTTGGCACAGCTGGACACACCGAGGAGCTGCCCTGACACTGCTCTGGCACGGCTGGACAGGTCCAGGAGCTGCTCCCATGCCTCTGGAATGGCTGGACAGGTCCAAGGGCTGCTCCAACATCTCCGGCACAGCTGGACAGGTCCAGGAGCTGCTCCAACACCTCTGGCACAGCTGGACAGGTCCAAGGGCTGCTCCAACACCTCTGGCACAGCTGGACAGGACCAGGAGCTGCTCCAATGCCTCTGGCACAGCTGGACAGGACCAGGAGCCGCCCTGGCACGGCTGGACATGCCGGGGAGCCTCGAGCAGCCGCCACCCTGGGCCGAGCCGCCGTCGTACTCATCGTGACAAACACAGAAATAAGAAGCGATTTAAGGAACAAACACTATTGCTGCCGAATGCCATAAACACTGAGTTGTACAAATTGTGATCGAGGAAATGAAACATAAAAAAAAAAAAGTTTATACTTTTTAAAAAAAAAACAAAACAAAAATAATTTCAAATGGAATAAATTATTCATGAAGCCTTGATTGTGGTGTGGGTTTATTGAGGGGGCAGGGGCCCCTCAGCCTTCCCCCTCTTCAGCCTTTCTCCCTTAGCCTCTCACCTTTCCTCCTCCTCAGCTTTTACCTCCTCCTCCTCAGCCTTCCTCCTCCTCCTCAGCCTTCCTCCCTCAGGTTTTATCTCTTGGCTCTCAGCCTTCCTCCTCCTCTTCAGCCTTTTCCCCTTCAGCCCTTCCCCTCCCTCAGCCTTTACCTTCTCCCCTTCCCACCCCTCATCTTTCAGCACCCTCATCCTCCCTCAGCCCTCCTGCCCCTCATCTTTCACCACCCTCATCCTCCCTCAGCCCTCCTGCCCCTCATCTTTCACGCCCCTCAGCCTTTCCTCCTCCTCGGCCCTCACCCTCCCCATCCTTTCTCCTCCCTCAGCCCCTCCTGCCCCTCAACCCTCCCTCCCCTCAGCCTCCCTCCGCTCTCCCCTCATCTTTCCCCTCCCCTCCGCCCTCACTGCTCTCATCTTCCCTCCCCTCCCCTCATCCCTCCCTCCCTCAGCCCTGCCCGCCGTGACGCCACTTCCCACTTCCCGCTTCCCCCGGTAGTGGCGGCGGGAGCCGGGAGGGAACCCTGAGGGAAGCCTGGGGAAGCTGTGAGAGAAACCTGAGGGAAACCTGAGGGGGCCGTGAGGGAACCGTGAGGGAGCTGTGAGGGAGCTGTGAGGGAAGCCTGAGGGGGCCGTGAGGAGGCTGCGAGGGAACCTGAAAGAGCCGTGAGGGAACCCTAAGGGGGCCCTGAGAGAGCTGTGAGGGAACCCTGTGGGGGCCCTGAGAGAGCTCTGAGTGGACCGTGAAAGAGCCGTGAGGGGACTTTGAGGTGGCTCTGAGGGGACTCTGAGGGAACGCTGAGGAGGCCCTGAGAGCTGTGAGGGGACTTTGAGGTGGCCCTGAGGGGACTCTGAGGAGGCTGTGAGGGAACGCTGAGGAGGCCCTGAGAGCTGTGAGGGGACTCTGAGGTGGCCCTGAGGAGGCTGCGAGGGAACCTGAAAGAGCCGTGAGGGGTCCCTGAGAGCCGTGAGGGGCCCTGAGGGCGCCGCCGCCGCCATGTCGGACTGCTCGGGGCTGCAGTTCGTGAGCCCGTACGCCTTCGAGGCCATGCAGAAGGTGGACGTGGTGCGGCTGGCGGCGCTGAGCGACCCCGAGCTGCGGCTGCTGCTGCCCTGCCTGGTGCGGATGGCGCTGTGCGCGCCCGCCGACCAGAGCCACAGCTGGGCGCAGGACAAGAAGCTCATCCTGCGGCTGCTCTCGGGCGTCGAGGCCGTCAATTCCATCGTGGCCCTGCTCTCCGTGGACTTCCACGCGCTGGAGCAGGACGCCAGCAAGGAGCAGCAGCTGCGGTAAGGCTGGGAGCGGAGGGGGAGCTTTTCC
>JAWWMO010000051.1:2713747-2730317 GCA_035047845.1 Dendrocincla fuliginosa | reverse complement strand
CAGCTTTCTGCGCCTTTTCCCAGCTTTCTGCGCCTTTTCCCAGCTTTCTGCGCCTTTTCCCAGCTTTCTGCGCCTTTTCCCAGCTTTCTGCGCCTTTCCCCAGCTTTCTGCGCCTTTTCCAGCTGTGCCGGTTGTTGTTGCTGTGGAGGGACCGCCCCGGCCCTTCGTGTCCCTTGGGAATCCCTCGGGAAGGGCTCGGGGTCTGATGGGCAGCGGGGTTTAGTTATCCTCCTGTACTGGGGGGTGTGGGATGAACAGGGAGAGCGGCCGGGAAGGGCCTGGGGTTGAACAGGCAGGTCTTGTGGGTGCGCTTTCCTCACTGTTTGCGCCTTGAAATCTCGATGATCCACCCAGTTAGTTTTCAAGTACTGCGATCGCAGCACTCTGCTGTGATCCGATAGAAGAGATGCCCCCGGAATTACGTCCTGCTTTGAGCACAGGCAGTTCTGTGCCTGCAGGAGCGAGTGACGGCTGTTCCCTGTGTGCTAGGCACAAGCTGGGGGGCGGCAGCGGAGAGAGCATCCTGGTGTCGCAGCTGCAGCACGGGCTCACGCTGGAGTTCGAGCACAGCGACTCCCCCCGCCGGCTCCGCCTGGTGCTCAGCGAGCTGCTGGCCATTATGAATAAGGTAAACCTTCTGTATCTGCGTGTTTGGGGGTGTTAGGGTGGTGAAGATGCACTCCGGGTGGGTTGATACGGTGTTGGGTTGGTTGTGGTGGTGTGAGCACTCCTCAGTCCCTGCTTCATCAAGGCTTCAGGCTTCAGTCAGGCTGTTGATTAAACTCCTTGTGAGCCCACCTTCCTAGAGGAATTCTTTGTTCCTCAGAACCAGACGAGTCTTTGCTAATGCGATACAGATTGTGTAATGTGTTGTAGTCAAATATAATCTGATTTGGTGATGTATCAGTGCAGAAATCATATTTGAAAACCAAATTATGACTTTATCCAACTCTTTGCTCCTATTGCAGTGTGGTATTAGCCACCATATTTCCCTTGCTCCCACTCCTTTCCCACCCCAGCATTTTATTTTCCTTGTGTAAACTTAGAATCTTCTTAGAATTGTCAGCGAGCTGTTTTTCTTTCTTCTGGAAAGAAGCAGTGATAGCATTCATATTGAAGTGTTTCCAGTAGTAAATATTTCTTCCTCTAAGTACTTTTCCTGCTTCTTCTGTGTTAATAGCTGTGCATTTTGGACAGTTTTCAATCTATTAAATCTGCTGGGTTTAGAGCAGATTTAGACAAATCACTTCACAAAACCCATTCAGTGATGATAAATATTGTCTCGTAGGTGTCAGAATCAAATGGGGAGTTTTTTCTCAAATCTTCCGAGCTCTTCGAGAGTCCTGTTTACCTGGAAGAGGCAGCAGATGTTCTCTGCATTCTGCAAGCAGGTGTGGTGTTCTGTGTTTGTGGTGTTCTCTGACCTCTTACAACTGTGACAAAATAACTTTGGCAGCTGTTGTGACAGATTTCAGGTTAATCTAAGCTGTGCAGCTCTTTGAAAGAGCAATAGGTCATAGATTGATTATCCAGTCATTGATTTGAGTACGTAATTTAAATGTGTATTGAAAACAAGGCTTTACTTGCCTTCCAGTGAGACATTGTGACTTCTAACACGCTCTTTTCCTGCAGAGCTGCCATCTCTGCTGCCAATAGTGGATGTGGCTGAAGCTCTGCTGCACGTTAAAAACGGGGCCTGGTTCCTGTGCCTTCTGGTGGCCAATGTCCCTGACAGCTTCAACGAGGGTGAGTCTCAGCTGCTGCTTGGCCAGCTTTTGATAAAGCTTTGAAGTGATTTCCAGCAGTATGGTTAATTCTCTAACCCACATAGTACATGTTTGAACTAGAGAGTGTTTGGCTTGTGAAGTATAATTTGAATGTATTTACACCTAGAGATGCTTGTGGGCTGCCCTCCCATTGTGTTGATTCCTGTTTTTGCAGCTCACTTGTTACAGCCTTGCATCTGTAGGTCAGTGTTGCCAAGGCTGACTCGGGCTGGGGCTGCAAACCTTCTCTAGCCTTGCTAACACTTCTTGTCCCTTACACTGAGACATTTTATGAGGTGAAAATTTTTATTGATGGTGCATTTTTGGCATCCCTTACCTGCCAGTAAGATTTCAGTCTCCAGGGCTGCCAGGTGCCCAGGTTACATTAGGTAGGGCATGAGTAGTAATTGGGTGACACATAAATCTGTAATGACCCTGTAATTTATCTGGGGAGAAAGACCATTTCCTTGCTCTGCTCCTAGATTGCAGCTCAAGTTCTTGCCTGAACAAGGTTTGCATTGCCCAGCTAATAAATGCTGGTGAGCTGAGCAGAACAGCTTGACTTTGTGTTTGTGTTTATCACGGAATGGATTGGAGGGACCTTAAAGATCACCTCATTCCACCTCCTGCCGTGGGCAGGGACACCTCCCACTAGCCCAGGTTGCTCCAAGCCCTGTCCAACCTGGCCTTGGACACTTCCAGGGATCCAGGGGCAGCCACAGCTTGTCTGGGCAGCCTGTGCCAGTGTGTGGCTTTCTGTTGGAAGGGGCAGATTCCCTGATGCTCCTGTTGGCTGCTCAGTGTGCAGGGGTTTGATCAAGAACGGCGAGCGGCAGGATGAGGAGAGCGTGGGGGGCCGGCGGAGGACGGAGGCGCTTCGCCACCTGTGCAAGATGAACCCTTCCCAGGCCCTCAGGGTCCGGGGCATGGTGGTGAGTCTGCCGTGGCAGTCAGAACCAGAACCTTACTACAGCCTGGAAACCAACAAAGTTGACTGAGCCTGAGTGTTTTATCCAGGTGGAAGAGTGTCACCTGCCAGGTCTCGGTGTGGCTTTGACCTTGGATCACACCAAAAATGAATCTTCAGACGATGGAGTGAGTGACCTGGTGTGTTTTGTGAGTGGGCTGCTGCTTGGAACAAATGCAAAGGTTCGAACGTGGTTTGGAACTTTTATCCGAAATGGCCAACAGGTAGGAAAATCTTTGAATGTTCTGCTTTAAGTAAAATGCTGCTGTGGCTTGCTGTAACTCTGGATGTGAGCACCCATATTTGTCTGAAGGCACATAAATCCTCTTGGAGGAGCCTTTAGGGGGCAGCCTCCTCTTATGGGACCATCAGGTCTATAAACAGTGTCCCTGAAGGCAGCAGCTCTGTAGTTGTTCCTCTGGGAGATTTTATAGGCATGGAAACCAGGGAATTGTATGTTTGAAATGTTTACTTGATAAATATATTCATCATCAGTGTGCACAGTAAGGAGGTCCATCTTGAGTTGCTTAGTTAACTTAGAGCTTGTCTTTTGGTGTAAGAAGCTGTTGTAATGTGATCACATGCTGCCTGTTGCCATGGTACTGAAGACTGTAAAAAACCCAAACAACCCTTTTCCCTCCCTTCTTCTTTTCCCTTGAGTTCCTCATTATGGAAGCTCTTACCTAATACACTGTTGGATGGGACGAATTTTCCGTCGTTTGGGCTGAATTTCACATGGCTGTTCTCATCTTCTGCCCTCTCACACAGAGGAAGAAGGACAACATCGGCTCGGTGCTGTGGCAGATGAGGCGGCAGCTGCTGCTGGAGCTCATGGGGATCCTGCCCACGGTGCGCAGCACCCGCGTAGCGGAGGAGGCGGAGGCCGACACGGAGCCCAACGTGTCCGTGTACTCGGGGCTCAAGGAGGAGCACGTCGTCAAGGCCAGCGCCCTGCTGCGCCTCTACTGTGCCCTCATGGGCATTGCTGGCCTCAAGTAAGGCACCTCCTCCTGCTCTGGGGTCTGCTCAGGTCTCATCTCAACAGAGGATCAGAGCTTTGGGCGCTTCTCCCATGAGCTGTGTCTTAATACCCCTGTGCTTTCGAAAGAGGCGTGGCAAGGCTCACCAGTTTCAGTACTGGGGGAGGCTCTTTATTGCTGCAGAAATCATTTCTGTAGGTTTGTTAAAAGAAGGCTAAGCCCACATGGTTGGGGCAGCGTGGAGAAAAGAAAGTAGCTGGTTGTTCTGTCTACATACATTGTATGAATTTTGAATTTCTATTCCTTTGCTTTTACTTTTTTGGAGAGTGCCGATGTAGCATCTTTACTCGTTGTTAGTTTTAATTGAAGTATTTTGTACTACCAGGCAGGATTAGTTTTAATTTAAGTATTTTGTACTACCAGGCAGGATTATGTCCTAGGGCAGTTTTCTCACTGGTTTTCTGCCCTGCCCAGGCCAACAGATGAAGAAGCTGAGCAGCTCCTGCAGCTGATGACCAGCCGCCCTCCCGCAACGCCCGCCGGTGTCCGCTTTGTGTCCCTGTCCTTCTGCATGCTCCTGGCCTTCTCCACCCTGGTCAGGTACCTCTCAGTGCAGCAGGAGCTGTGTCCCTGTCCTTCTGCATGCTCCTGGCCTTCTCCACCCTGGTCAGGTACCTCTCAGACAAGGAGGAGCTTTGTGAAGATCTCACTGGTTTATCAGCACTAAGGCACTGCCCTCCCCAGAGCTGCACAGTTTTTCCCCCTCTAATTCTTTGTATAGATCTCTGTATGTTGGTAGAAGGGGTTTGTCTCGCTCTGTGGTGAGTAAATGGCTATTTCACTCTGTTCTTCCTCTTGTTTATAGCAAATTTTTTGAGAGAAGAGCATTAGCTTGATATGGAGGGGTTTTTTGAAGACTGAAGTAGGTCACTTTGCATGGAACAAGTTTATGGCTAAATTCTTGAGAGACCTTGTTCAAAAGAGTAGCAGTGCAGGTATTTAAGGGTGGAGCTTTCTGCTGGCTGCATTCCAGACAGGAAGTTCCCTGCCAGTTGGACACCTTTGTGCTAAACATCACGAATTATGAGCTGTTGGATGCTAAAGAGAGAGTGACAACAATCTCCTGGCAGAGGATTCCTCAAATACTGCTTTTTCTGCAAGTAACTGTTAGTAAAATGAGCACTGGTTTTTGGGAAAGTGATCTCTTATGGATTTCCTTTGTGCAGCACCCCAGAACAGGAGCAACTCATGGTCATGTGGCTTAGTTGGATGATAAAGGAAGAAGCTTATTTTGAAAGGTGAGAGCGGGCTTGTTTTGGTTTAATAATTCCAGTAATCCCACATCTGCTTCTGCCCTGCTGGAAACTGACTCTTGCCCTTTGTTATCAACAGCATTTCTGGCGTGTCTGCTTCCTTTGGAGAGATGCTTCTCCTGGTAGCCATGTATTTCCACAGCAACCAGCTCAGTGCCATCATTGACTTGGTCTGCTCCACCCTGGGAATGAAGGTAAATCCTCAGCTGTTCCCAGCACGTACATTTCTCTGTGAAAATCAGCTTTTTACTGCGTTTTTATACTTGTGTATTTTCTTCAGTTTTGATATAAAGAACATTAAGTTTGTTGATATACCTAAAGCAAATATAACCAGAAGAAAATAGGAAACTACCCCATAATCCCTCTGGAAGAACATTTAGTTACTTGTGCCTCTGGATACAGAGGAATGCTTTGATAAAACCATCTTCAAAAAGTGCTGACTTGTTGAAGTCATTATTTGCAAGAAATGAACTTTTTAGAAGATGAATTGGAGTAGTTTCCACTGAGCTGCAAACTCTTTATTTTAAGTGAAGAAATATATATATATATATGTAATAATTAATTTCAGGAAATTACCAAGAGAGACTCACCAACAATTTACTATCATGACAAATGTCTCATCAAAAGTAAAATCTGGGTAGGGAGTTTTTAGGATAAAGGGGACGTGGAGTGATGAGCTTGTGGTGTTTGTAAACATTTTTGTTGGCATTTGAAGTATAGGTGTGGGTGTTTTCCTGGTATCCCTGTCAAGACAAGTTTTAAGAGGCTGCACATTAACAGTTTATAAAATAAATTTGCAGTCCTTACTTATGAGGAAGACAGAACTTGCAATTCTAAGTAGTTTGTTCTTAATTTCAGATTGTTATTAAGCCCAGCTCGCTGAGCAGAATGAAGACAATCTTCACACAGGAGATTTTCACTGAACAGGTATTTTCAGCCTAGGGGATTTTTCCCCTTTTCCCTTTCCCTTCAACTTCCAAACCACCAAACCAGGGAAATGCCAGCAAGGGCTGTAGCTGTGTGCCTTTGTCCCCTGGTGCAGTGGCACAGGTGGGTATTTGTGGTGTTTCATGCTGATTGTCCCCTCCCTGCAGGTTGTCACAGCCCATGCAGTCCGGGTGCCTGTTACAGGCAATCTCAGTGCCAACATCACTGGCTTTCTCCCCATTCACTGCATTTACCAGCTCTTAAAGAGCCGTTCCTTCACCAAGCACAAAGTCTCCATTAAGGTAGGACCTTCCTTTTGTTTCTGGTCATGATGAATGTTAATGGGGTTTTGCAGGCTGTTTTTTTTGATTGAATTATTGGAGCAGAATTCTTGAGGTACCTTATACCCCACTACCATGTAATTTAAGGAGGAAGGGGTATTAAGTTAGGGTACCCAGCTGTAGCTCTGTAATGCAGAGACCACAACTGAGTGAAGTTAAAAATAATAAAAATGCTGTCTCTCTCCCCCATCTGTGCTTAATAAAATGGTAGTCAGAATGATTTTCCAGCCAGGACAGGCTTAGTGAGTCTGTACAGAGCAGGGTACACAGCTTATGACTAACTCAGAACTGCTATTACACTTCTGAGAGTCAAAACCTCATTCAGTTACAGTTTTTGTAACTGGTTGAAAGGGGAGGTGTTTGCAGGCAAAACAAATTGCCCTCCAGCTTGACAACTGCTCATGTCATGGGACATTCTCTTCTAGGACTGGATCTATCGGCAGCTCTGTGAAACCACCACCCCTCTCCATCCTCAGCTGCTTCCTCTCATTGATGTCTACATCAACTCCATTCTGACTCCTGCATCTAAATCCAACCCAGAGGCCACTAACCAGCCTGTCACAGAGCAGGAGATACTGAATGTTTTCCAAGGACTCTCTGGGGTAAATCATTTGTTTGGTTCTTTCATGTAATTTAATGTGAAAACACAAATCCTGTGTGTGACTGTCACAGATTCTGTGAGTCACCTCACTTTTGGCTTTGCTGCCTGTAAACTGCCTCCTGCTCCAGTGATAATCATGTGTTTTGAGGTGAATCTGGTTAGTGCTTCCTTCACATTTGTAGGTAAATCCATATTTCTGTTCTCAGGAGTCAGGGATATGCAGCATGACCTTTGTGTGTGGTTCTCTGTACAGGGAGAAAACCCTCGTCCCTCTCAGCGCTACAGCATCACAACACAACTGCTCGTCCTCTACTATGTCCTGTCCTATGAGGAGGCACTCCTGGCAAACACAAAGATCCTGGGTATGTGTGAGTGCATCAGGGGGAAACACATTGACTGCAAACTAGCTGCAAAGGCAGGAAAAATTCATGGTGCTCTCAGATTCAGGCACAGCACGAAAAGTGTAGATTCTTGTTGCCGTAGAAATACAGGAGATGAAGTTTCTGCTAAAACTGTGGTTGGGTAATTTGTTTTCCAGATGAAAAAAGGTCCAACCTGGCCAAAAAGTTTCTGGAAATGGTTGTGACCATCTAACAAATACAGCAACAATTAAAAAAGACTTCATAATTAATTGAGATCTTCATTTATTCATGTGTCATCAATTGGGGAAATATTTGTTTCCAGCTCTGACTGCTTTCTTGTCCTGTTCCCTTTTAGCTGCCATGCAGAAAAAACCCAAGTCTTACTCTTCAGCATTAATGGATCAGATTCCAATCAAGTACCTCATCCGGCAGGCACAGGGGCTGCAGCAGGAGCTGGGAGGTAAATCTGGGGGGGAAGGTCTCATGGCATGAGGAGGAAGGCTCAAGGCTCCTTTCATCCTTTGCCTTCCTTTCCTTTAAAATCTGTCAGTCACCAGTGAGATTACAGAGATGTTTGAGGGGGAACAGTGAAAGTGTGAGGAAGGCAGCTCCTTTCAGAGAGGGTCTTACCCTCCTAGGGCAGATTTTAGAGTAGGAATTGCCCAGGAGTGGTCCTCCCACCTTTTCCAAAGGTAATTGTTCCTTTCCTATGCAGTAGAGTGTCAGGTGATGAACATGCAAACTCCTTGAGCTCCATGGCAGTGATTCAGTTGAGGTCTGTGGTTGAAGGGCACAGGTGTGTTCAGGTGGAAGGTGCTGCTGCTCCCACCTGAGCTGTGGACTCTCTTGGTGCCCCCCAGGCTTGCACTCTGCCCTGCTGCGCCTCCTGGCCACCAACTACCCCCACCTCTGCATCGTGGACGACTGGATCTGTGAGGAGCAGATCACAGGCACTGATGCCCTGCTGAGGAGGATGCTCCTCACAAACATTGCCAAGAATCACTCCCCCAAACAGCTCCAAGAAGGTAAGGAACTTCATTTGAAGTCAATTCTTTCCACCTTTGTTGCAATCTAGTGCATTTGGAAGCGTGTTGATCACGTTTTCTGCCAAGGCCACGAAAATGTCAGCAGTCCAGTTTTATCAGGATCCATCCCACTGTGTTTGCTTTCCAGCCTTTTCCATGCTGCCTGGAAATCACACCCAGCTGATGCAGATCTTGGAACACCTGACCCTTCTCTCAGCTGGGGAGCTGATCCCCTACGCAGAGGTGCTGACGTCCAACATGAACCGCCTGCTGGATGCCGGGGTGCCTCGGGGCATCCTGCAGGCTGTCAACAAGCTCTGGATGGTTCTCAACACCGTGATGCCCAGAAGGTAGCACCAAAATACTGCTTGGCTCCTTGGTGCTGAGGGACTCATGGAATCACAGGATGGTTGGGGTTGGGAGGGACCTTAAAGATCATCTGTTTTAAAAATAGTGACACAATGCCTTCACCTGGGCAATTGTGACTGAATAGAATGTGTTGGAGCTGCATTCCATTTTGAGCCTTTGCATTTAAAAGGAAGGTGGTTCTTGTTCTCAGGGGAAAGGAAGTCAGCAGCTGACTTAAAATACAGGAGAATGGTTTTATACTATGTATTTGTGATGAATTACTGATGAAACATTAACTTACTTTGGTAAAAACATGCCTCTTTTGTGAATTGGCTGCTGTACTGCAGTGAAAACAGTTTGGTTGCTGTAATTCCAGTGAGTGTAAGTCAGCTGCATCTTGGTTTAACTGCACGGGCTGCAAATGAACTGGGGGATTTTTGCTCCTTGATTGGCCTAGAGAAATAGAGCTGAGATAGATGAATGTCCAAATGCTTCAGGAACCCCTTTTCTCACATGGATTATCTATTTTAAAAAATCATCAAAATCTTCTGCTCTTAGGTTGTGGGTGATGACTGTTAATGCCCTGCAGCCCTCAGGGAAAATAGTGCGGCAGCAGAAATACACCCAGAACGACCTGATGATTGACCCCCTGATTGTACTGAGGTGTGACCAGAGAGTCCACAGGTGAGTGTCTCCTCCTGCAGCCCCTTGTGGTCTGTGGTACTTACAGAGTGAATGCTGAACATAAAGATGTCTCGTAGGAGACTTCTGAAAGCTCTCAGAACTTGAAAACATCTTTTCAGACTACTCATCTGAGCTCCATGTTTTGCTTTCAGCTTCTTGATCTGAGGTCTGAGCGAGCTGGGTGTGCTCTTTCAGCATGTCCTGCTGTCCAGCTGAGGGATGTGTTGGACAGCCTCACACCCAGCTGTGTTTTGGGAGGGTTGGGGTTTGGCCATTTGGATTTGTGTGTGTGAATTTGGGGTAGACAGACATTGCAGCACGTTTGAAATGGCTGCTGCCAGGTGCTGGTGGTTGAGGCTGTAGCTGTAACATCCTTCCACCTCACACTGTCCTTGCCACCCCTCTGGGGCCTGTAGGTGTTCCATCTTTGGGGTAACAGCTTCTGCCAGTGGCTGCCTGATGGCTGGGACAAGGTAGATTTGCTTCATTTCCCAAGGAGGTCTTTGTAGTGCTTAGAAATGGGTTCCTCCGGGTCTCAGGGGTGCCAGAGGAGGGGCTCTAGTGCTGCTTTGTGGCTCTGCTGCAGAATAAGCCGAGAAGTGAAGGAGAGAAAATCATCATAATCAATAGTAATGCACCAGCTTTTAAGGGGAACGTGAAATAACGCAAACAATGAGGCAGAATTTGTGAATTACAACTTCGCTTTTTCACAATAATGAAGAAAATGGCATCTGTCATTCTAGAAAGAATTGTTTTAAATGTCCTCTACCACCAGGCCTTATTCCTTGTGTATTCCAGTTCACCTTTTTTGTCAGTTGTGGTTTATTTTCCCACTTTTTTATGATCCTTTTGATCATAATAAGTGGGTAATAGTCAATTCGATTGGTTCATGTTCTTGTTTGCATGCATCTGTCCCCCCTTGCCCTTTAGCAACTGAGCTGTGAGTCCAGTTTTCATTTGAGTTGCTACAACTCCTCTAGACTGAGTTTCTGTTAAGGACATCTGCCATTCCCAACTCACAGGTGAAATATTCAACCTGTGTCCCTTCAGCCCAGCATGCAAATTGAAAATCCTGCATTTCTGGAACTCTCAGGGAGATTTGGATCTGAAAACTCCCATCTTGGTATTATGGGAGCAGTTCAGAGCTAGTCTGCCTTATTTTCCTCCATCATTCAGATAATTATTTTTCCTTATTTTATGTCCACTTGACCTTTTTCAAGGTTTCTTTATTCATCAGAAATGAGGCCCTTCAGCAGTTCCTTGTGTTTGCAGAGTGTGTGTTTACATGTCTGTGCATGAGAGAGAAGTAGCACTGAATGGGAGGGTGGGAGAAGGGCCTGGGAACAACTTCTGTGCTAGGAAAAGAGCTTTCCTATGAGCCAGACTCCCAGATGAGCCTTGGGGAGTGCCTGTAGTTTGTTCTTGGTATCACAGTTTATGGTTCTGCCCACTGGAATGCCTTTGTTTTATCATGTGTTCCATATCAGGAGCCCTCCTCTGATGGATATAATTTTGCACATGTTGAATGGCTACCTCCTTGCTTCCAAGGCTTACCTCAACTCTCACCTCAAAGAAACAGCAGAGCAGGACATTAGGCCATCCCAAAACAATGCAATGGGTCCAGAGGCCCCAGAAGTTACAAGAGAAGAATTAAAAAATGCTTTGCTTGCTGCTCAGGTAAGGGGGGAGAAATGGATATTAAGCAATGTGGGGAAAGACAGTGATAAAAGGAGGCATTTTATTTCTTTTTTTACCAACTTGTGTTACTATGGGAGAGAACACTGCCTCTGTATTCAGATTGCTAAATGTTTTCTTTCTTTTTCTGTATATTTATTTTGAAACAATACAAGATTCCATTGAATTTACTCCTTTGATCACTTATTATGATTATCTGTTGGATTTAACCTTTTTTTTCTTAGGGTCTTGATTGAGATAAAGTGTTGAGTTTTTTTTTTAACATTCTCCAAAATTTGTGATTCTTCAGCTGAGCCCTTTTCATTCTGTATCCAAAAAATTCTCTAGCTACAAATCCTGCTCCCCTGACAGCCTGCTGTTTCTAAAACTGCCATTACTGTGTGTTCTGCTTTCCTTTTGTTCCACTGGGGGTCAGTGCACGTCGTGTGCTTTATTTTCTCCACAGGACAGCGCTGCTGTGCAGATCCTGCTGGAGATCTGCCTGCCCACAGAGGAGGAGAAGGGCCAGAGCAGCAGCTCTGCCGGTTTGCTGCTGGGTGTGCCCGGTGGCTCGGGGGCAGAGCCCGAGGAGCAGGACAGCTTGCTGTGTAACCTGCGGGAGGTGCAGTGCCTCATCTGCTGCCTGCTGCACCAGATGTACATTGCTGACCCCAACATCGTCAAGCTCGTTCACTTCCAGGTCTGCTTGGCACTCTTTTACCTCTTCCTTGGCCCTCAGGTTAGGGAGGAGCCAGATGAAGTGGTCACAGGGGGCTCAATGCTCTCATTGTGCTCCTCAGAAATAATGGCCCACTTTTCTGCTTCCCATCTCACCACATTTCCATGACTTCTATTTCCTCCCTATTTCAGTGCTTGGACTCTGTTATAGTGAGAAGGGAGCACTTGAACTCCACCTCTTCCTCATCCTTAAACAGCTGCTTTGTTTGGGCCTCTGCCCTTCTTTATAGTTTGTCCATCTAGGCCAAGGAAAACTGGCCTAATTACTTGTTCCACATCTTTTGGGGGTTACTCCTTCCTGGCCATGTGTTTAAATCAGTATTCCCATTTTTCAGAACTCATTTGGCTTCAGATGTAAACATCTTACCTTTCCATTTTGTTGGGGCACAGTTTATCTCTTTGGAGTGGAAGGAGAAAGGTTCCCTGCCAAAGCAGCTGGGCACCTTCAAAAAGGAAAGAAGAGGGGAAAGATCAGGAATTTTTAAAATATAAATGTGTTTTTAATGCATGTTAAATTGCTCCTTGCCAGATGGCAGACTCTTTACAAGGAGTTAATTTGCCTTGACCTGGAACTGATTAAGTACTAAAGAAGTCATTATGGTGCAGTTGTGAAGTGAGCAAATTGGGGCTGATGGTGAAGTTTGGGACATGGGAAGGACAAAGCAGCAAAGGGCCACTGCAGTCTGGGTTGGTTTGGGGAGTGGAGGGAGGGTTTCTGTGCCAGTAATACCCTGAGTATTGAGGGCAGAGAACTGAGTCAGCCTGGGTTTGGACCCAGCCTGCCTCTTGTTACCTTGGCATTACAGCCCTGCTGCAAACAGAGCAAAAGAGAGTTACAAATATATTTGTTTGGAAAAAAACATTGCCACAGATTGAATTTAAAATCTTAGCGGGTGCAGGATCTTTAAAACACTTTGTGACACATCCACTCATCTCTGTGCTTAATCACATAGGGCTATCCATGTGAACTGCTGGCACTGACAGTGGCAGGGATTCCATCCATGCACATCTGTCTGGATTTCATTCCAGAGCTCATTGCCCAGCCTGAGCTTGAAAAACAGGTACTGTGCAGGCACCTGGGTTGAGAATCACTGTGGGTAGTTAACCCTGGTGAAATACTGGCTAAGGAGAGAAAACAGCCACGAAAAACATCCTGTTCTGACTTGTCTGGCCTATTCAGATAATATTGTAGCACTTTCACCTGAAATTAAAGGCCTGAGGTTGTGGGTAATGGAATGTGTTGGGTAGAGATTCCTCTGTTGCCATATAGAATTGTGGAATGGTTTGTGTTGGAAGGGACCTTAAATACCATTTAATTCCAACCCCTCCTGCCACGGGCAGGGGCACTTCCCCCTAGACCAATTTGCCATATCAAGCCAACTTTATAGTTGCTCCTGTTTAATCCCTTCTCAGTATTAATTACTGCTAATGAGAGGACACTCAACTAGAACACGTCAGACCCAAACTGCTTCTGCAAGGGTTGGGTTGTAAGTTGTTTGTTGCTTTGTTGCTCATCTCATTCATATTAGAGCAATTTGTGTCTGGGAGGGGGATTCTGTAACACTAATGCTATCACTTTGATTAATATTAAATGTGTGAGTGATTTTTCTTAACATTAGAAGAAAAAAATCAGATTAACTATTAGTAAGGCTTCTTTGGCTTTAATTGGTAAAATAGAGGATATTTGCTAACTCACTTGAAAAGGTTTAGGTAGAAAGTGCAAGCAATTTGTAACTTTATTGCTTATTTCTCTTTTGCCTCTCCCCTGCCTGCCAGATCTTTGCCATCCAGTTACTCTCCTATTTGTGTATCCAGTATGCCCTGCCTAAGTCTCTCAGCGTGGCTCGTTTAGCCATCAATGTGATGGGCACCCTGCTCACAGGTAAGGGCTCCAGCAGCCCCCAGTCCCTCCTTGTGTGAGCCAGGGTGGTTTGTGTGGGCTGAATGCAGCTCTGGGAGTGCCACTGCTGTGGCCATTGCTGTGGTAACAGTGACACCAGTTCCTGACAGGGTTTTTACAGCAGTTTGGTGTCACTTCCCTGTGTCCTCTCCTTGCAGTGCTGACCCAGTCGAAGCGCTATGTGTTCTTCATGCCAACCCTGCCTTGTTTGGTGTCCTTCTGCCAAGCCTTCCCTCCCTTGTATGAGGATATTATGTCTCTGCTGATCCAAATTGGACAAGTTTGTGCCTCTGATGTTGCTACACAGACACGAGACTTTGACCCCATCATCACTCGTAAGTCAAGTACCTTGATTTCAGAAATAATGTCATGGGAGGGGGAGAAACTGGTGGTAATGTTTCCAAACCTGCAGTGTGGTTGGAATGCAGCATGGAATTTACTGCTGTTCTCTTTAAATACAGAAGGGATAGGGACAGGTGGTTCAATGGACTGGAGAAGAGAGTTTAGAGGATACAGGGGCTGAAAATTCCCTCCTTTTATCATTTGAGGTATCAAGCATGCAAGTGTTGTCAGAGAACTTGCCATTGTAGTCTAAGGATTAAAGACATGAGCAGAGGCCACTGGTTTTTGGGACACAGGGACATCTCAGCCCCTCACTGAGGCAGAGTGGTCATGGAAATCTTCCTCATCTGTTGGAAATGCAAAGTCAAAGGAGCTGCCTGAAATCTCAGCCATGACACAGTGTGGTTGGATCAATCCACAGGGATTGTGTGAGCAGGGATTGGCTGTTTTACTCCATCAATTCATCTTGGGCAGGGTTTTGTCTCTCTTTTTGTCTAAAACCAAATCTCTACTCATGTGATGCAAAGTCCCCTGCTGCTGTCTGTGCTGGGATGTTTATCTTGAAATTTTCTACCTTATTTTGTAGGTCTCCAGCAACTGAAGGAGAAACCACACGATCTCTCAGGACTCTGTAAAGACTCATCTAACAAGAGCTGTGCCAGGGACGTGGCGAGCCTGGACCCCGACGTCCGGCTGTGCCAGTGCGTGGAAAACACCATCATTGAGATAATCAACATGAGTGTCAGTGGGGTTTAGGGAGAACTCCACTTTCTGTGGAGCTTCTCCCACTGTCTGTGGTGCCTGAATTTGGGGAGAGCTGGAGCAGAAGTCCATGGTTTTCATTCATTCAGTTCAGTTACAGCTGAGGAGAAAATTCCTTCAAGAGGCTCGTGTTGGCTCCAGTGCAAACCTCTGAGGCTGAAGGGATCAGGAAATCATTCCCAGGGAAACTGAGCAGGATTTGCAGGCCTGCCCAGGTCCTGGGGTGATACAGCAACACACCTACAAGGGCTTTAGAGCACTGAAAAGTGAGCATTTAATTGGTTGAGCAAACAGCAAAATGATGTAAAAAATTGGAGTTTCGAGGGCTCTGCTTGAGTTAAATGAGCTGCTGTTCCAGAGCCCTGCAGAGCAAGGTGGAATAAAGTGCTCCCTGCAATACTTGAAGAAGTGGTGCCCATAACTTGCACCATCACACTTGAGTGCTAAGAAAATGTTTTAAGTCTTTTTTTTTTTTATTTGTGTGTCAAAGTTTCAGTTTGTGAGATCAGGAACTTCGTTTACAGATCAACCAGCCTTTGCTGAGGGTGCAAAACTGGCCCAGAAGTTGCTTTAGAAAGAAATGTTAATAGTAAAAATGAGTTGTACAAATGTGATTTTTAGAGAATGGGTATTTTTCGTACAGCTCTGATGGTTTAGTGTGTTTTTTAACTTAAAAGAGATGAGAAGGACTTGAAGAAAGGGGTGTGAGGTACCTGAAGTTGCCATGAGGATAAGAAGATTTAAAAAAGAGCTGGGTGTTGAGGTGAGACAGAGGAAGGGGGCAGGAATGGCCAGAGCAGCTGCAGCAGCTCAGGGGCCTTGGTGGTTCTTTCCCAGGCAGGGACAGACCCCCCCCCCCGAGGGTGTTTTTGGCATCTTCATGTAAATGATGTAAATAATCTCAATGTATGTATTTCCCCCCTCAGTTCCAAGTGTAATTTTATATGCTGTAGTGGTATTTAAATAAAACCCCCACTATGACTGAATTTCAGAGTGTTGATTTGCAGTTTTCCAGTTTTTAAGCTTTCCAAATTTCATCCTAAATTTGGCCTGAGGGGCCCCCCTGGGGCACAGACCCCCAGAAGGGCAGAGGCTTTGGGGCCTCTCTGGGGCGGTGCTGGAAAGTCACAGAAACTCTGCATGTTTTATTTCCATATGTTTTAATCTCCCCCTTTCCAAATGTATTTCCATGGGGTTTTCTGTGCACTGTCCTTAAAACAAGGATAATAATAACAATGATAATAACAATAATGGTAACAATAGTCAATAAAACAAGACCTAATAATAATAATAATAGCCAGTAATAATGATAATGATATAAGCAACAACAATCACTGCCACCCTTAATAATAACAGTAACAACAAAACAGCAACAACTATTGTTGTTATTATAATAATATCTTATAATAATATTAATAATTACTATTATTTATTTAATTATTAATGTTATTTGAATATAATTATTTATCATTATTATTATTATTCGCTCTCCGGTTCCCGCCCACTAACCGTGCGGTTGCCTAGCAACGCGCGCACTCGGACGCCAACAAGCCGCCCTGCGATTGGCCCTCGGAGCGCTGCTGGGGGGGGCGGGCACCTCTCAGTGTGCGGCTCTCCGATTGGAGGCGCGCGGCCGTTTCCCGTGAGCTGATTGGCTGCGGCGGTGGCGGGAAGCGCTGAGGGGGCCGTGAGGGGAGCGCGGCCGGCCAGGGCACGCTCGGCCCCAGCAGAGCCCACACTGCGCCCGAACCGTGCTCAGGTGCCGCTCCCGGGGCCCGCTCGGCGCCGCCTGCCCGCGGGGAGGCACAGCAGCGCTGCCCGGGGCACAGGGGGTGGGGAG
>JAWWMO010000051.1:2619902-2713647 GCA_035047845.1 Dendrocincla fuliginosa | reverse complement strand
ACTGTCCAATGGTACCTTTTCATAGGGGCTTCCATGTTGATGGTCGGGACTGAGAATGCGAAACGCGGTGCATCATCAGGGTGGAGGGGAATATGGAAAAAACAATCTTTTATATCAATAACAGCTAATTTCCAATTTTGGGGGAGCATCGCTGGGGACAGCATACCAGGTTGGAGAGAACCCACATTTTCAATGACATTATTAATTTGTCGGAGGTCGTGGAGGAGCCGCCATCTCTTTTTGTCAGCCTTCTGGATGACAAACACTGGAGAGTTCCACGGAGACGTGGTCTCCACGATGTGACCCTTTTTCAATTGCTCTTCCACTAGCTCCTCGAGCACCTTCAGTTTTTGTTTACTGAGCGGCCACTGCTCTACCCAGACTGGTGTATCTCTCTTCCAATTCAGTTTTTGGGTAGGGCGTTTTTCAGTGACCGCTGCCCAAAAATCCTGCGGAGAGTCTGGAATGTCAATTGTGACTCCCCACTGGGCCATAAGGTCTCTCCCCAACAATGGTTCCGGATAATGTAACACAAACGGACGTATATTTGCCAATTGTCCTTTTGGCCCCTCGATTTGGATGATGCTCTTGGATTGTCTCGCCAATTCCATGCCCCCTACACCTCGAATGTGTGGGGAAAAGCCTTTCCATGGAGTGGTCCTTCTGGAAGGAGAGGGGGGATGTAAACTCATGGCAGCAATCTCTTTTTGCTAGGGTTGCGTTTGCTGTTGAGAAACCCGATGGTGGAGCTGAATCATGTCGTGTATTGATGGGGTTTTTTTGATGCACATGTTTAATTATTAAAAGTCGGATGAGGACACATGTTGGTGAGTTGATTTGTCACCTGGAATCTGCCACTTTAAAGTTGCTCTCTTACTTTATCAAGGCTGAAAACCTTTAAGAAAAAACCCTGTGTTGTTTAAAAAGTGTAGTTCTTTTAAAGCCATATATGCCTCTTCAGTGTTTTTAGTTCAATAGTTTCAGCTTTTTAGCATGAGAGGAAAATTGTCTTTTATTATCCAGATGGAGAGATATTCAAGGTAATAATGACAGAATAGTCAAGTGACTGACACCCCATTCCCCCCTGAGTAGTTATTGTGTTACTTGGGGAAGCAAAGTTGTTAATTTATAAGCATTTTTAAAGTCAGTGTTCAGTTTTATTTTTCATTGTTATAAAAGGAATGGTACAAGCTCCTGTTGACAACTGTCTTTGGAGTTTCCCCTGTCTTGGAGCTCAAGCTGAGGGACCTGCAGAAGTGCAATACTGCCTGGTTTTAGTTACTAAATATCCTAAAATACTCTTTCCCTATGGATTTGAGTTTTTATCCCAGGTCTCCAGCCTGGCTAATGGAATCTGAACTGGTGTGTGCTGTTCGTTGTGTTTGTATTGAAATTGCTGACGTTCCTCATTAGCTGGTGATGATTTGCTCTCCTGTGGAAGGAGGACCAGGCTGGAGCTGATGATGTGTGCTCTGAATTCCCACACTCCAGCTCTGTTAATACCCCTGACAGCTTCTGCCTGTTTTTATTTGGTGCTCTGTGTTGTCCCGGGCTTTGGCTCCTTGTTACTATTGACTTGCTAACAGTGTTCTCTTATTGCAGTTCTGAACCTGAATTGGAGGTGAGGAGGAAGTGGCAATGCCTTCTGAGGGGGCCGAATACACCATTGGGGGGGTGAAGATCCTCTTCCCCTGCAAGGCTTACCCCTCCCAGCTGGCTATGATGAATGCTGTGAGTAGAATTTATTATACTGATGTTTGCTAAACTGAGAGCTCCTCTTTTCCACTATTTGGAATTCCAGTATCTCTTACCAGCATTTAGAAAACTGACATTAAATTCAGCCTTAGTGTCTTGAGGATTTCAGTTGTAACAACTTGTGTTTTCTGTGCTGTGCAATATCTGGACCATGACTAGGGAATGCTCAGGTACATTGTGGATTTGTGAGCATTTGTGCTAAGTTATGTGTTGTGTAATATACATGGTTATTTATCTAGATATACTGTTATAAAAGTTGTATATAACTTTGAGGGAGCAATGGTTTAATAAAACATGTCTTTAAGCAGAATCATAAAATACAGTAATACTTCAGTTTTTCACTTTTTCTAGAGTTTTTAAAAATGAATTATTGCACTTGTGTTTAAAAATTTTTAGAGTTTTAACCACTTTGAAATCTTTTCTTCTCTGTGGGACAAATGGTTTGTTGTCTTACAGATGATTTTGGTTCTGGGCATTGCTAATGAGGTGTGTTCCTCCTGGCAGAGATATAACTAAGGCTTGTTCTCCTGTTATTATTACTAAAGGTGATTCTGTGGGTTTGTTTTCTACTCTTTACAAGACAGCAGGTGTCCTGTCCTGTTTTTAGAAGTTATTTCTAAGATTAGCTAAAGACATCTGCTTTGCTTTCTGTTAATTCTGGGTTTGTTCTTGTTATTCTCCTTAAAGATTGTTAAAGGCTTGAATAACAGGCAGCACTGTTTGCTGGAGAGCCCTACAGGAAGTGGCAAAAGCTTGGCATTACTTTGTTCTGCACTGTCATGGCAGCAGTCTCTGCATGGTAAGTTGTCTTAGTGTCTGTTTGCCCAGTTTTTAGCACCAAAATAAATGATAACGAATTGTTGTTGTTTATCAACCTTTAAACATTGGATATCAGGTCTTTGTCCACCATTACATGTCTTGCCTTACTGGCAGCATCCAGCAGTAATGGCTGGTAGTGCTGAGCTGGATTTAGATATCATAAGGGAATTATTTGGCTGTTGGAACTTTGGAAGAAAGTACTCATGGATTGTAGGTATGTGCGTTGAATTGAGAGAGAGAGAGGTGGTTTTAATTTGTGCAGGTGGTTACAACTTTGCACTGCAGTTCTTCAGAGGGTGATGGAAACTTGGTTAGGTTCATAGAGACCCTGGGTTTACTACTGGTAAAGTCATCTTCATGTTCTCCTGTAGAGTCTGGGGTGGTCTTAATGAAAGAGAAATGCCTTTGTCCCCCAGAGAAGTCCGTGGAGACCTCCTCGTGTGAGAAGGAGGCCAGGAAGGCAGAGGCGTCCCCCCGGTGTCGCTGCACGTGCCATTCCCAGCCCAGGGGCAGCGTGGCTGCAACAAGTGTGGATCCCAGTGCTCCCTGTCCTTCTGAGAGCTGTGAAACAAGGACTGCCACGAAACCTGGGAGCCCACTACCAAACACAGGTAACCTCCTACACAGGCAGCTACAAATCTGTTCTGGAAGGGAAAGTCATAGCCAGAGATGTCAAGTTTTTGGCTTTCAAGTCAGGGAAGGGTTTTTTTTAACCATCATAATAGAATACTACACAATTCTGCCCTGCATGAAATCTGTATGGTGGTCAATGGGTCTAGAAATGTCTAATACAGTTACCTACATCTTATTATTTATTTTCTTTTATTAATTACAGAATGGAAGGAAAATGAAACACTGGCTTCGAAACTGGCTGCCAAAAAAAAGTTATCTCTCCCTGACAGCGAGAATGATGATTTTCAAGTAGACAGGAAAAGGATCCGACCTTTAGAAACAGAGCAGCAGGTGAGCAAAGTTCATTGGCTGTAAAATAACCCAGGTGTAGCTAAACCAAGCTGTCATACCAGTCAGGGTTCCAGAGAAGGGTGAAGTTGAGTCATGTCACAGGCACAGTTGAGATTGACAGGTTTCTGTTCAGTTTTATTGTTCCTTGTTACAAAGGAGTCCATTGTTGCACTAAATTGTTCATAATACCCTGTCCTAAACCATATCTTGCATATTTAAACAAGTAATATCCCCAAAATATATTTATCCCCAGTTCATCTGTAATATTAAGCCAAAGTATGAGATTCAAGAGTTGAAAGTGCTCTTGCAAAGAAGTATTAGAATTTCAAATAATACAGAGTTCTGGTTTGTATCCTGTTAGATGTATCTGTGGCCTGATGTGTGGAGTGCAATATTTCAGTTATGTTTTCATCTGTGTAAGTATTGGTTGAGGACTTGTGTTCAGCTGTGCATTAAAAAGCTTTTACATTGCTGCAAACACTGCTCAGCTGGCTACTTTGGGTTAAGTTTTTACAGCAGTGTGGCTTGGATTTCTTTCTTGTTTTTGTTAAGCAGTTTTCTGCTTATATCTATATAGTATTATAATTCCTATCATTTTTGCAACAGTGAGAAGGTAAAGCAGAAAAGCTCAGCAATAATCACGGATTCTTTTGGAATTAAAACCTGATAGCTTTCCCTAATGCCTTTTGTGTGGCTTAGAGTGGCTTAAAGTGCTAACAAACATTAGTGATGCCCAGTGTTACTAACACAGCCCCAGTGGAAAACAGCTGGAGCAAAGCCATGGCTGCCAGAGTGAGCACATCCTCCTGGCCAGTGCCTTTGTACCCAGTGTCCTTCCCCCAGCAGGTCAGAAAACGCCACTGCTTGGCAAGGGGAGTCCAGTTTGTTGATGCTTTAGAAGTTTATCAGCAGAGGAGGAATGGAGAGCTGACTGTTCACTCTGAAAAAAGTGTGAAAACCTCTACTTGTTCTCCCCAAACAGTAAGTAATACAGTAATATCTTTTACAGCAGGAGTGTTAGTTCATTTAGTCAGGTCGTTTGATGGGAAGTTTTATTAGCTTTGGAAAATTCCATAGATTTTTGAGTAGGATTTGCAACACTTTGTGCCACTGAGCTCCAACTGAAACTGATTGTTTGAAATCCAAAGGCCAGCAGAGTGTGCTGTTGATTTTCAAATAAAAAGACCTTTCTTCCTTCCTTGATTGTAAAATTTCCTTTGGTATTCTGATGTGGGTGTCTGAAAAACTAGATATGAAACTTCTGGAAGTTTCTTGTAGTGGAGAAAATTGAGAACTTTTATTATAGTTCGACTAATTGTGAAGTAATAAAATATTTAGAAAATGAAGAGTTTTTGTAGTATTTTCTTAAGGAAATTGTTTCACAGCTAAAAATATTTGAACAGTACCTGTGTGTGTTGTCATGTGCCATCCATGGGGCTGATTTTCCAGATAGTACAGTATACACTATTCAGACACTATAGTGTTTGCTGCATCTTTAGAGGGAATTAACCCAAGAAAAAAATAAAGGGTTTTATTTCTGTTAAAGCTTCTTTCTAAGAATGAAATAATAAGTATTCTTTTGCTGTGATGAACTTTTCCTGTAGCAGCCTGAGAGTTTGTCTGGTATCAAAAAAGAGTAACAGAAAGTAAGGCCTTAGTTATGCCTCAGAATTACTAATGACAAATATGTGAAGTTTAAAACATGAAGAGCAGCACAGCATAGGCTGTTAGGTATAGAAATGCTTTTCTAGAGTAGCTGATGAAATAAAGTCAAGAGAGTTTATGGACAGCACTTATCATAATGAACTCTGTATTTAGGGTGATCCAATAATGTAATAACAGTATTTTTTTCATCACTGAGGTAACCCTGCCTTGGTATAACCTGTGTTTCATTGTAGTCAGTCCTTTGCTTAAAGCAGATTTAGTTTCTTGTCAGGTCCTGTTTAGAATCCAAGGGAGAGAAGGGGTTGGTTATTGGAAGAGCATGAGAGGTGCTGCCCAGAGCTGCTGCATCAGAGCACCTGTAGATCTTGTGGCTGAGGATCCAAGCCTGTTCTGAGCTGCTTTCAGTCCAGAGCCTGGGAATCCATCTCTGTCCTTCTGCTATTCATTCCTGCAGCACAGGGCAGTTTTGGTGTGAGTTTAAGTGGGAAATTATACCCTTATGGTGCTCTCTTGATTCCTTGTGTGAGAGCATACAGCCTGAGAAACTGGGGCAGCTGGCTTAAGGAAACCCCACTTACAGCAGGTAAAGAAAGTAAACAGTAAATGGAGAGCAGTGTAACAAACACTTGGGGTATCAAAAAACAGCTGTGAAAAGAATCTGTCTTAATGTGCTAGCCCATTGCAGTTTGACATATTGCTTACAACCTTCACAATGGGGTTTGAGTGACTTCTGTTACACATTCCAGGGGACTGGCAGCCTGTTACAATCAGGGTCTGGACTCCCGAATGGGCTAATTTACCACGATGGGCTGAAGAAAGTTGTGGATTTGTATTACAGGCTCTCACCTGACACCGTATCTGATCCCTTTCTCGCTGATTGACGTTTTGAATGAGCTCTTTGAAGCAAGTTCCAGCTTAATTAAAACGTTTGCTTGGTTAGCAGTGATCTGTGAAAGCCTGTGATAAATATTGAACCGGGTTCACCTGCTGGTGACTGGGGGAGGATAAACAGCTGCTTTGTGTACTTGAATCAAGAGGCTGCAGCAGCAGCAGAATGCTGGGCTTTGAGAGCTTCTAAAGGAGGGTTGAAAAGCTCTGGTAATGTCACTGCTGATATCTCCCCAGATTGTGCTTGTGTGATATTTCACACAAGGGGCATTCACTGCTCCATCATTCAGATGGCTTTGTAAGTGGGCAGTGGAGATGGAGATAGGAGGAACTCCTCTTACCTCTTTGTGTTTCAAAGATCACAGCCCCAGTGTTTGTTTAGCTCTATTTTACACGCAGGACAGGTTGGTGGACTTGATTATTCCCTTTTTAATCGGACTTCCACGTTTTGGCCATATAAATATTGATGTGATAGGCTGTTTTATCTACCCCTGACAGCAGTAAAAACAAGCTGCGTTAGCCTGAGGTCCATATAGTCTGGTATCAGATCTCTAACAGCATCTGTTACTGGGTGTTTCTGATTAAATACTGCAGAAAGTGGAGGGGTATCTTTTTTTTCCTCTCTTTCAAGTGAAAATCTCTATTTCAGATTCCAGCAGCTGTAAACAGGTTCAGCTCTGAAGCCAGAGGGTATTATGAAATACAATTCTAGTGTGTTAATATCAATTCTTTCTAATCAGCCTCCCCCCTAATTTTCTTATAGGTCAATTGAAACATTTTCTAATTTTATTATAGTTCAATCGGTGTCTCTGTGGGATGAGCATAAAAATTTGTACTTTGTCTCAAAGTGCCAAGAAAACTGCCATGTTGGGGTTACTTTGTTCAGCTGGAGAGAGTTCTCCTTCCTTTGGCTGCAGTAATGGGAGAGGAACACCACGTTGGGTTTTGCTGCATGATAGCCACAGTCAATTCCTTCTGTAGAAATACAAAATTACACTAGTTTGTTGTTAATAAAATTTAAGATGTATTTTAAGAATTCAGGTGCGAATTGACACACTTGATGTGCAAAGAAGGAAGAGCTCAACTTTTAAACTGTGTTTTAGCCATTTTCCTGAAGTTTCTCTTCATTACGAAGGACTGTCTGAAAAGGTTTTATTTATTAATGTCTTTGTGGCTAATGGTGTCTGTGGCTTTCAGAATTGCTCTGACTGCTGCAGGCAGTTTTATCCTCCTTCTAGTTACTATAAAATCAGTCTGAGTTTACAACTTTTGCAATATTGTGGGGGTGGGTTTTTTACATAAAATTTTTTTCAAAGCTAAAGGTAACATTTTAGTACTGGGATAATGGCTAAAGAGCTTCTTAATGCCACTGTTATACCAATTGCAAACCTTTTAAGCCAAACTCTTAAGGCCACCTGTAAAATACTGTAATTTGTAAGTCTTAACAATAAGAACACTTTTAACTCTTTTCATAAAAAAGAAATGTGTCTGGTGTATTAAGCCCATAATAGAAGAGCATTCTGTTCATATTTATACCAATTTGAACTGCTTTTTCCTGTTTTAAGAACTTTTGCAAAATAGCTGCCTGATTAGTCCTGGTATTTGTTTATTCTTTTTATTTGATAAGCTGGATGTGAGGCTTGGCAATAACAATGAAGTATTAGTGGTAAAGCATCACCTAGGTGTTGTGTATTCTTAGAAAACACCATCTGACATGCATTAAAATTAAAAGATAAGCATGTTATCAGAGGCCCTACCCAATAACTGGTTTGGTTATATTAATGTTAGCATTGTAATGTGGTTTTTATTATTTCAGAATATAGGATGGAAGTGGCGAGGTCCCGTTTGTGCTGGAGTTTTCTGTGTGAGCACACTGAGCACTGCACATATGTAACATATACCATATGTCAGCTGTTTCCTGCTTTGCTGGTGACAAGAGCCCCATTCATAACTCTTCTTTTTATCCTTTCAGTGAATAAGTAATTATTCAATAGAGAAGGCAGGATATTTGGAACTGGCTATTTAATGTGGCAGCACAGGGTAATGAAACCTGCTGTTACTGGCAACCTGAGAGGGGAATGTAACAATTCCAGCATGGGTGTAACTTTAGCTGCTTTGAGGGCCTGTTTACTTGGCACATCAGTGCACCTTTTATCCCAGTGAGTGGCAGCTCAGAGGGTTACATTTACATGCTTTCTATCATGTATTGTAATATTTAATGGTGGACAAGGCTGAGTGGGACTGAGGGTAACACGAACTTGCTTTTCCTCAGAGTGGAGGCTCAAAGACAGCTTGATCCCAGCGTTGTGGTGTAACACAGGGCAGGACTTGGCGTTTGTTTGCAGTGGATAATCCTGCTGATACAATGGAAAGGGGAGGGAGGGGGATTTGAGCAGGCAGCTCCCTGTTGGTAACTGCACTAAACCAAATGCCAACTCTTCTACACCAGAAGAAGTCCTTACTTTTCATGGGAGGTGTGTGTGGACGTGGTCACTCATGAGTTCCTTGTTTTCCATGTGTCTTTGCACATTAATTATTGCAACTTTACAACAGTTTTTCCAGTATTTAATGTTATGAAAGATGGTGCTTCTCAGGAAGAAAAACAAATGGCTTGTAACAAATATTTTACAAGATCAGGTTCTGTTTAGAATTATTCCTTGTGTTTCTTTATTCTCAGTTGCTGGATGGCCTTTGGCATAATGGCACAGCAAACATGTTTCTAATGGAGAGTATGTGACACAGTCTGTTTTATCTGCAGGCAGATTTCCTTGGAACTGTCTAGATTGCTTCTGCTTGCTTTGGGGAAAAATGTTCTCAGTATTTTAATTTGGGTGTCTGATTCCAAATTTTCTGCATTGAAGGTGCTGGCCCCCTGTTCTGTAACAGGAGTGTCCTTGGCTGAAGTTTAAATGTGAGGACTTTATTCACATGTGTAAATATTCCACTGGAATAATAATAATTCTTTCTGTGGTTGGTTTATGATAAAACTGTGATTGCTAGAAGCTTTTTTTAAAAGATTTTCAGGCAGAGGGACATGGTGTGATACTTTAACATTTTAATTTTTGCAGATTGGTAGGCCAGCCTGGTGATTGAACAGGCTCTCTTGAGCTACCCCAGACAGCATTTCCTAAACAGACCAGAAGCAGATTTAACACGTTCATCTCACAGTGGGGTTTTGTTCACTCTTTGTGTCTTGGTTTGCAGCCTGGCCCTTGCACTGCGTGTTCCTGTTCTTCTGCGAAAGAACCCACCAAGGATCCCAGTCACACAAAGAAGAAAGAAAATGGAGATGGGGTGTTTGTTCCCAAAATATTTTTTGGGACACGGACTCACAAGCAGATCGCGCAGATCAGCCGGGAGCTGAAGAGGACGGCGTACTCTGCTGTGCCCATGACAATCCTCTCCAGCAGGGACTACACCTGCATCCACCCCGTGGTGTCCCACAGTGCCAGTAACAGGAATGAAATGTGTGTGGAACTGCTGGAAGGAAAACACGTGAGTAGCTTTGTTGCAGAAGCTGAGCCTTCATTAAACATTGCCAAATTTAAGGGAGTTGAAGGGCTGCAACGAGCCACCTTTATTTCTTCTTTATCCTATGTTGGTTAAATGCCTCCTGGTGATTTGTCTGCAATTAAATGGTAATACACTGTAGCAATACTGAAAAAACACGATGGTAGGACTAGTATTTATGACTGCCAGCTTAACATTTTGGTAAGACTTGATTTGTCTTTATAGATGAAGAATTAAAATGCCCTTTATTGATGTGCATTTTAGGAACATGGAGGTGCCTGGCATGATGTGGTTTTTGCTCCTGTCTGATGTAAAAAGGATCTGTTAGAAATGTTTCCAAGAAGCAGTCAGATGCATGGAACAACTTGGGGCATTTAAGCTTACTTGGGTTTTGTTACTTCTTGTACCCACTGTCTGCACTTATTTGCTTTTAGGGCAAGTCCTGTGCTTACTATCACGGTGCTCACAAGGTCAGTGAGCACCATGCCCTGCAGTCTGCACACGGGGTGTACCAGGCTTGGGACATCGAGGACCTGGTGAGCCTGGGCAGGAAGCTTCGTGCCTGTGCTTATTTTGCAGCCAGAGAGCTCATGGCGGGCGCAGACATTGTGTTTTGTCCCTACAATTATCTCCTCGACCCGCAGATCCGGGAGAGCGTAAGTATATTTGTCAGAAAGCTTGCAATAACTGAGCTTAAAAAGAACCATGATGGTCAGTGCCAGTGGTCAGCTGAGATCCCATTTATGTCCAACATATTATCAGCAAAATAACTCCTGGGTTTTTTTTACCTTTGGATACTTTCTAGGTTACGGAAATTCGATCAAAACCTGAAAACTTTGTTGCCCCGTGATACAGGATATGCATTTTTTAACAGGATCCTGTTAGTTGCTGTTTCTCCCCCGTGTGTTTCACTGTGCTTTAGCAGACAATAATTTCCTCTTTTAGATGGAGATTAACCTGAAGGGGCAGGTGGTGATTCTGGATGAGGCCCATAACATCGAGGACTGTGCCCGGGAGTCGGTGAGCTACGGCGTTACCGAGGGGCAGCTGCGGGCTGCGCGCGAGGAGCTCGACTTCATGGTCAACAACAACATCAGGCACAGGGACCACGAGCCCCTGCGAGCCGTGTGCTGCTCCCTGATCAAGTGAGGCCACTCTCTGGTTCCTTTATGTCCATTAGGACTTCTTAAAGTTACATTTAGGTTCCTTTAGCTGCTGCAATTTACAGCTTGCTGTGTTGCCTCAGATCAAGTGCAACAGAGGTATTCTTCAAACTGTGCAGTCACCTGATTTATGTTCACTTGAGGAATCCAGAGGGTTTTGAGCAATTAAAAAAACTTACTGGTCTTACTCAGTTGGGATCATTGAAATTCTGGTTGGAAAAGTATGTTGTGTTCACCTGAGGAATCCAGAGGGTTTTGAGCAATTAGAAAAAATTACTGGTCTTAGTTGGGAGCATTGAAATTCTGGTTTGAAAAGTATGTTGTGCTCTTGAATGATGTGCTGATCTTTGTGGGCTTTTGTGGGCTCCTAGTTCAGTATGAAAATTTCTCATAGGATAAATTTTTATATTTCATGTGCTGCTGTTTGCTTATTTGACAAATAGCAGCATTATTTTGTCAAAGAATTAATTAGTTCACATTTATAAAATGCTTTCAAGAGCCCTGGACAGGAAGGGTTTTGAACGGGTTGGAATCTGGACTTGGAATCAGATTGGAATCTATTGAATTCTTCATAGCTGAGAGTGGATTTATCAGTCATGCCCTTTATTTTCCTTGTGAAACAGCTTCTTGGAAGGGGAAGACATGAGCATAGGTTGAACATCATGAGAAGGGATGGAACAAAAGCAAATAAACAGAAGCCCAGGAAAAAACAAGGGGTCAAGGGCAAAGTCTTTTGGGTGAAGTAGAAGAATCAACTTGAAGAATAAAGTCAGCAGAAAAAAGTGAATAATGATACAAGTGGCTTTGTAGTTAATTAACTCTGATTCAGTGCTTGTCATGTCATCATTTTGTTGCAATAGAGTTTACAGCACAGCAAGCAGTTCACCATCTTCCCATCCTCTCTATTCTGAGAGTTGATGCTCATGTGTCACAGGGACAAGTGACTTTTTCCGTTTTGCAGAAGCTAATTCTCCTACCTTGGCTATTTCAAATGTTAAATTTTAGTAAAAGATAAGAACAGCATGGCTGGAGATTTGATTGCCTCAAGCTTTTTAACCTTATCAGGAAAACTAAGGTTGATTGCCTTGGCCAATCTGCCAACAGCATGAAAAGCAGTTGTTGGAAAGCAGCAGACTGGGTGTAAATAGCCAGTAATGGGTAAAATGCTGTTGCATTGTGACATGGCTTTGCCAAGTGCATGGGTAATGAGCAAAAATCTTATTTCACTTCTAAAGATCCTGGGCCCACATTCCAGAAAGCACTTAAGCATGGGCTTAGTGCCACAGGGGTGCTGGAGTGACCTTTGGGAGGAATTTGAAGATACACCAGTGGAGCTGGCAAACTTTGCTGATGAGATGCACATTTATGCTGTGTCAACAGTGGGATTTTCTGGTAGTGAGGGAAGCAGCAAATACACTTTCTGGAATTGAAGGTGTTTGTAGCATCCATTAAATCTTTTCCTGGAAATATTGCAGACACCAATTTTCTCTTCAGAACCATAGATGCCTTTCTGGGAATCAAGCTAATTTGATTTATGTTTCCTGCTTTGCTCTAAAAATAATTTAACAGGTATTTCAAGTAAATGCCTTAATGTTAGATGGGATTTATTTGGGAATTGGGGTCTTTTTTGGTGATATTTGGCCATTAGGAAGGCCATTGTGTTACATTTGTATTTGCATTTATAGCATAACCATTTCAAAAGTATGTGATGGTGTTTGAAGTTCATAACAGGGAAACAGAAGTTTTACATTTCCTGAAGTGTTTTATTCATTGTAAATCTTTCATTTCTGTGGGAGTGGCCTTTTCCTAATTTTGGTTCCAGGTCTTTCTGGATTTGAGGAAATGGGGCCCTACACTGCTCGTGTTCTGCCTGTGTTTGTGATCACCATTCCTTAGTAAGATAAAGCAAATTGGAGCCAAAGAAGTGATTGATATGACAGTATTTTCGAGGTTTTGTTTCCATTTAACATTACAAAGGGGACGTTTTATTTTAATTGTTCCCTGGATCAGATTATTTGCAGTGACAGGGCAGGCAGTGTGGAAGTGAAGCAGTCAGCAAGCCTTGTTGCTGTAGTTGGTAAGGATGAAGTGCTGCTGCAGGTGGGGGTTTTGACCTGTTGGAGCAGTGACAGCTGTCTCTCTGATGCCTCCTCCTCGCTGATGGAACAGACAGCGCCGGCATTTCCTGCGAGGGAGGGAGGGAGGGAGGGAGCTGCTGCTTCTCTAGGCAGAGGCAAGGGCTTGTCATGCTGCAGGGATGGTGGAGGACAGGCAAAACCTGAGCTGTGCCATAAATGAGGGGATCTCCATGTTTAAATCATGTTTTTAGCAAGTCCTATCGCGTTTTGCATTGTATGTACAATTATTCTGCTTAATCTCCAAATTCCAGCAGTGACCAGTTCTGCCTGTGGGAGGTTGAAATGTGCACCCTTAATTGCCCCACTTTCCAAAAACCTCCATGTGTAAATACTAAAAGTGCTCATTTCATGTTTCAAGATTTGTCCTTAATAGGAAAGCCTGCAATTAATAGGGGTGCTAAATCAACCTGCCTCAGAGCAATGGTGAGTGGCTGTAAAAGCACAGAAGTATTTCTTAAATGAGCCTGACATATCACAAGGAAATGCCATTTTAATCCTTTATAATAAAGATATTATATGGTGAAAAACTATAAACATATAGGGAAAAATTTTCTTCTCACTGCAATGAGCAGTTCTGTAGAATTTTTTTCAACAGTGAGTAACAGACATGAAGGAAAAGCAGAATCTCTCTCCTTAGATGTAGTGACATATTTGTCATCATTACAGAAGTCTGGTGCAATTTCTGAGGTTTGGTTTGTCCAAAGTATTTCTGAACCTCTCAGATCAATGCTGAAGTCCTTTCTGGTTTTGCTCTTTTGCAGCTGGCTGCGGGAGAGCTCTGGTCAGCTGGAAGAGAGAGGATATGAAAGTTCCTGTAAGGTGTGGAGTGGAAAAGAAATGCTCACCTTTTTGCACAGAATGGGAATAACTGGTATTACTTTTCCCATTTTACAGGTAATGTTGTGTGCTGTATAAATGAGTACCACAGTGCATAATATTGGTGCTATTAAACATCTTAAAATGGACAAAAGTGAAATGCAAACAGATCTTTTAATTCACTGCAATACTGAAAAGTTACCTGAAAATGATTCTCCACCAATTCTAGCAGCTTGAGTGGATTGCTCCTGGTTTTCATCAGGAATCAATGTTTTAAAGGATATAATTGATCATGTACAATTATTTCAATTGAACCACTGAGCCAGTGATAGTTTTGCAGTTGCATCCAGCTGCATTTTTATTGACTGGTGAAACGTTTTTACCCTATTTTCAAGTTAATCCCTCCTTTCTGTGTAAGCCAGATACCTTTAAAAGCATTGTTAAAAACAAAAGGCACTGTTCATTTTCTCTTTGCCCTTTCCCCTCTGGCTTTATAGGTATCTTAGGTGAATTTTTAAAGCAATGACCTGTCAGCCTTGTATCTGTACTTTGTTTGTGAGAAGACATTTAGAATGTTTTTAATGTGGACTTTGCCTCTTACAGAAACATCTTGTTACTGTCCTGGAAAAAGAGGAGAAAATGTCTGTGCATGGCAGAGAAGAACTTGTTGAGGTCCCAGTTGTGAGCCCTGCCACGCAGATAGTGCTGAAAGGGCTCTTCATGGTGCTCCTGTGTCTCTTCAAAGATAACAGCAGGTCAGTGCAGGTGCTGAGCCCAGACTGCCCCCTTCGTTTGGGAGCACCTCAATGGCTGTGTTTGGCTTCTGAGCAAACCTAATGTTTGGGCAGAATTTAAACACCTCCAAATTGTTTTTTTAATTCATAAATTAAGTATTGAAGAGATTGATTTGAAGGTTAGGTGTAAATTGTCTTGATGTGTAGCCATGTGAAATATGTATGGGGTTTGTTTTTCTGTGTAGCACTTACCATTTGACACTTTTCATATCATGACTACTAATGCCAGCAATTACTAAAAATTACCAATTTAAATCTTATTTAAAAATTACTGATTATTGTAGTGTTCCACTGTCTTTTCAGAAATTATTTATACTTAAATTATAAGTGCATTGTAACAACACTGTCTCAACTTTATCAGCTTAATGCTCACAATTTGATTGCTTAATTGTATTTTTTACTGATATTTCCACATCTCTCTACAGGTTTGCAGATGATTACAGGGTTGCTCTCCAGCAAACTTACACTTGGATGAGTGAAAACCAGCACGAAGATTCAGACTCAAGTTCCTACTTCACCCGGCCCAGGCACAAGAAGAACTCCAGGCACAAAACCCTGGTGCACATGCTCAATTTTTGGTGCTTGAACCCTGCTGTGGTAAGCTGGCTGTGGAGGAGGAGGCCTGAAGGACTTGGAGTTGTAACAAATACGTACCTTAAAGTGATCATATTGATTTTTCTAATTTCCTTCTCTTCTTTCTCCCACCGCAGGCCTTTTCTGACCTCAGTGAGGTCAGGACCATTGTCCTGACGTCTGGAACCCTCTCTCCCATGGATTCATTTTCTTCAGAGCTTGGGGTGAAGTTTTCCATCCAGCTGGAGGCCAGTCACGTGATCCGGAGCTCCCAGGTAAGCTCTGTTCCCTCCCTGAGCTGTAACACTGCCCGTGCTACAGGGAATAGGAACTTGCAGAGAAAAATGGTGACAAACCCTTCTGCAAGTTAAAAGAATTGTCCAGAACAGCCTATTTGTGGATTAGAACAGCAGCTTTTTTCAGACACCCTGGAAAAGTTCAAGTCCTGCTGTATTGGTAACGGCCATCTTGTCTGTTAGGAAGCCCTTGAGTTTTGAAGCAGTGGAGTGAATTTCTTTAGAAACACCTCAGTGTTCCCCTCACACCTGAGCTGTCATTACTGCAGCTGGACTGTCACTGGTGCAGCTGGCCTGGCGTGCTCAGTGAGCTCCCTGTGTTCCCCAGGTGTGGGTTGGCACGGTGGGCTCGGGCCCCAGCGGTCGGAAGCTTTGTGCCACCTTCCAGCACAGCGAGACCTTCGAGTTCCAGGACGAGCTGGGGGCTCTGCTGCTCTCAGTGTGCCAAGGAGTGGGCCAAGGAGTGCTCTGCTTCCTGCCATCCTACAAGGTAAGCAGTTCCCAGTGCAGCTCTCCCTCGGAGCCCACGCTCCTTACGTGCAAATGCACTGTGTAATCTTTTGCTCTGTGCATCAACATACAGAAATATTTATAAATGAATGTATTGCGATAACACGGGGTGATTATATTGTTGTTTGGGGTATCGTATTTCCTGGCACTCAAACATGGTCATGTTTGTTTTCATCAGTTGGCTGTGTCTTAGTAATGAGTTCAATTGTTTTGATTAGCTTTACCAAAAAAAAAAGCCAGACTGATCTGCATTTTTTTCTTAAATTGTTTCTTTAATGGTTTTGAAATTATTAAAAACAGATTAATGTTCTCCTCCGTGTAAGCACATCTCATGGAAGGAAACTGCATGTGTGTTGCTCAGGAGCAAGGATAGCTTTGCATATCCTTTCTGTGCTGTCGGAATGCAGAATTCATCCAGTTCATTTCTTCTTCCCCTGTTCCTTGTTCCATTTCACTGCCTTGGAGATTGGAGTATATTTTCCTTGAGTCGGGGGAATTGCTCACTGGCAGTGGCTGAAAGGAATCAAATTTCTGCATCTCAAACTATGCACTATCTAATTTCACTGACAACAGAGATCTAATTATGGTTAATCTGTACCTCCCAGTAGTTCTGCTTTCTTCTCTGTTAGCTCCTGCTGTTATTTATGGGCAGGAACAGGAATACAAACCTGCACTATAATTCTGTAATTCATACTCATTTTTCTTGTAATGCTTGCAAGGGTCTGACTTTTTAAAATTTTAAATAATGATTTATGATTTTAACAAATCATCTCAACAAACAAAACAAAAACATCTCAAAAAAAAACCCTCAAAAAAAATCCTACCAAATGATCAAATGCCCCCAGTGTAATGGAAATAGAGGCTTCAGACTTTTCCCCTCATTTCTAAAGTTCTTTAACAGAGCATATTTCACAAAATGAAGTAAAAACTATTTATTCTTTTGTACAAACCCTCCATGTTTTACTATTTCACTGATGGGGCTGCAAAGGCAGAGTGATTTCCTGGCTGTGTCTCTGGAGTTGGAGCCATCAGTGCAGTTCCTGCCAGGAGCCATTAGGTGACCACATGAGACCAGAGAATGGAAGGCACTGGAAAAAGCAGATTCCTGACTACCTTTATTTAACACAGCTCACAAAGCCGAGCCCTTACGTGCAGAGGCAGTGATCTGACAAGAAATTTCACATGCAATTTGTGTAAGAATTGAACTGGAGCACATTCCAGTTTTCAGTGTTGCCTTTAGGAGGGTGGCACGTTGGACAGAACCCGTAGTTGATCTTAGATACACACCTGGCAAATATTTCTGAAAGTTTTTCTGAGAATAATAATGTGAATTGCAAGCATGGAGAGACTTTGTAATGACATTTAATAGAGGAGGAAAGGGATTGCTGGCCAGCTCTGGAACCCTTCCCCCAGCCTGTCCTCCTGTCTCACTGAAAGGTCACCCAGCTCCATGCCGAGTGTTTTGTTCTTTGTGGGAATACTTCCCTCATCCCAGTCAAAGTATTGATAAATATAAATTGCAGACAATTGAGGGATGATATTTTAAAATCACATTGCCAATATTTTTCTATGGATGCCCTTTTTCTTTCTACTACTTTTATTTTGGATCGGGTTGCCTTTAAGTCTGAGATTAATATGTTGAAAACACAGACTAATGTAAGCATATTAGTGCAGGGGAAAACAAGGTATTTTTGTATCATCATCATCCAGAATATTTGCATTTCAAACCTGATTTTTGGAGATTTTCTCAGGGAATTGCTGCCTCACTTTAAGAAGCTGCAGCTTTTAAAGGAATTTTTCAAGGCTGTCAAAACCTGATTAGTCATGGACCTCACTATTAGGAGTTAAGCAGATTTTTTGAAGGCTCCACCTGCTTGAGGAACTGAAGTTTCAGCTTTGAAATAAGTAAAAAATGAAGTATTTTATATATCTGGAAAGTGAGGACGACACTCTGAATTTTGAGTAGTATCTCTCCAGGTTCTGGACAGCTGTGAATGCCATGGGCATGAATGGGATCATTTACCAACAACATCCAAATTTTTATTGTCATTTTTGGAGTTCTGACACACTGATTTTTTTTTTTTAAATAAGCTTAATCATAGCAGTTACTAAATTGCAAACCTGGGCCACTTTTAGGGCTATGAAAACTGGTGATCCCATGCAACAAAAATGCATTTATGTGAAAATCAGTAGCAACTCCGGCAAAAACACTCTATAAAACAGAATATCTGAAGGTGAAAAGATTACCCAGAAATCTAAGATGCTTTTAAACAAGATTAAGATAAGGCCCATTAGGGCTCATGTTGCCGACCTGTCTGCATTAAGATATATCTTGCCTGGTGCTGCATCTTAGATGATTCATTCAATATGTGTCATATCAAAGTCAAGGTATCCAGCAAGGAGAAAAATGCTAATGCTTATAAATTTTAGTGATAATCCATCATGATGAATTAACTGACCTTTCTTAGTAGGGTTTTTTTTATACCAAGTAAGCTTTGGACAATGATGTTAATGCTGGTGGGGTCGGTTTGTTGTGTTTTCCAGGGAGGGATTGTTGGTTAATTTGTAGCTGCTAATTAAGGAGTCATAACTTGGAAACAAAATGCTTTAAATTGTGGGTTTGAATGACTGTTTTCAACAGAGAAACTTATGAACTGCTAAGAAGTCTTTGCTTGAGAACCCAAGCTTCCTGCAGCGGGGTTGGAGTGGGTCACATTTACAGTTCCTTCCTGCCCAAAATATTCTGTGACCATAAATTGGCACTGCCATGGACTGTGTGAATTAGGAAGGGGGCACAATTGGCATGTATTAGCATGTACCTAACTAATGCTGTATTGCATTGACTGGTCTCCTTGAGAATTTGGGAGTAAGGTTTATAGTGATAGAAAGTAGCTTTTGTCACTTGCAAAGCTGAACACTGAATTTGACATTTGAGTTTCTGTGGACCTCGTGGCTTTAAGAGCTGCCAGTTCAGAGTTAAAGCTCTGCCAGTCCCATCTGTGTGATGGTGTTTTATTCAGTGGGAACAGCCAGGACTGGGTGACAGCAACTCCCTTTGCACTGCAAGCCCTGTGCTTATTGCTTGGCTCCCTTTGCATGTGTAAGGGATCACCCAGAGCTGTGGGCAGGCCCAGCCCGGGGCTGTTCACCCTCCTGCTGGCAAACCCCTCTTGGCAGTGCCACCCAGTGAAGGCCATGAATTAGCTGTGTGACAGTGTGGAGTGTGGCAGAAGGGCTGGGCTGGGCTCACACAGGCTGAGGAGCTCCAGGGTCAGTCTGGAGTAAAGAGGAGGGACCCCAGTGTAACCTCAGTGCTGCACAGCAGTGTCTGCAGGGTGTGAACCCTGGGGTGGGCAGTGTCCCAGCCTGGTGACAGTGTGCCACCCTGCTCTGTGACAGGCTGAGGAGGGAACACCAGTTCATCATTAGTGCCCAGTGTCTGGCTCTTCTCTGTGGAAGACAGACCCTTTTCTTCCTGAGATACATGAGATTGGCAGGAATTGGTTTTTTCACCGAATCTGTTTCAGAGTGGCAGGAAATGAATTGAACACTGAAAAACCAACAGAATATTTGAATTTCTGAAACTTTCCCAAAGTGCAGATTTGTAAATAAATGATAAGAGACCCGATTTTTTCTGCCATCAATAAAACAAACCAATGTTGCCTTCAGACAACTTTTACTTATTTAATAAATTACTTCAATAAATTTCCAGAAGATGGTAGTCGGTTTAGCCAGGCCTATTAAAAGCATTAAGATTCAAGCACTGGCTGTTAAAATGAGTAAATGGCAATATCACAAAGTTTAAACAAATGCCAAAAAACATTTTCCAGAGGACTGGGATTGTAACAATACCATTAATGAGGGCAAAGAGGTTTTAATGCAATTTGCACATTCTAAAGTTTCAAAAAGAGGTTTTGAGTTAGTGCATTATTAATGTTCTGAACATCTGGAACTATGTAAAGCCACAGACATTGAGCAAGTGCAGGGTTTCCCCACTAGGTCTGATGCTGACTGATTTCCTCCCTAGCCAAAAGCTTGTTTTAAGAAGTTTGAGACAGTAAAATGACAATATCCAGATAAGAGATAAACATTCCTCAGTGTCTTTTGGCTTGTACTGTGTATGGAGGGAAAATTGGAAACCATTAGGTTTGTGCAGTTAAAAGGTGAATTGGAAATTAAATAGGAAAGTAGTTAATTGCACCACAGATGGTTCAGGCACACTGAATGCAGGGCTTATGTGAGGAATTATCTAGGAAGTTCCATAAGATGGGGTTTATTTTTTTCCTGTTAGGTGTATCCATGTGTTATATGCAGGATAAATGATTTATCAAAGTAGTATTCTCCTTGATATTCCTGTTGACAGCTGTAGAAGTGCTTTGAGGAAGGGTTTACTCTTGTGTGTAAATATTTGCAGAGGTTGTAGGGATCTCTGTGCACCAAGTGTGGTTTACAACAGAAAGCTTTTCTTTAAAGTTACATAAACATTAATTTTGTGCATGGCTTTAATGTTAGAGAATAGGAGTGACACTGTTACAGCCTTAAAATGATACAGGGACCAAGGATGTTTTTGTGCCATCCAGTTTTAGTTGCTCTGACTACAGCTCATGCCCAACATCAGATTCCCTGGGATGAGGAGAGAGGAGGCCTTTAAACAGGTTTGGCATATCAGGGGTAAGCTATGAAATAATTGTAAATTAATAATGCTGCTCACTTTCTGCCCAGCATTTGCTGTCTGCCCCCGAGGGAAAGGCTTTCTCTTCCTCCAGAAGCCTGATTTGTTTGAGCCAAACAGCTGCAGTGCTGCTGTGACAGCAGGAGAGGAACCCTCGGACCAGGAGGGGGCTTTGGGGACTACAGCCCTGTCATCCCTGTTCCCTCAGCCTGTGGGCAGGAGCCTCCCCGGGACGGGAGAGCAGAGGGATGGGAGGGCAACTGAAGCTGTGGGGGGCACTGGGGGCTCTGTCCTGGCACCAAGGACTGGCAAGGCCCCTGCAAGCCACTGGAGTTGTGGTGGTGGCTGCCAAGGGCTCCCAGGGGCTCCTGGCACTGGGGGGACCCTTTGGGTTTTTTAGTTTTCTTGGGAAGGAGAAGGCTCTTGGCCAGGTTCTAAAGCTGGGCCTTTGGCCTCACTTTGGTGAAAATCTTGGTAAAGTGGTTTCTGTCTGATGAGACCTGATTTGGGGAAAATGTGCTCTAAAAAAGCTGAATTCAAATGGCTCAAAAATTATTCATTTCAACATTTGTACCTCATAAACATGGGTGGAGTTTTGTTTTACTTGTTCACTATTGTTTCTTCACTGCTTGTTTTTCACTCTTACTCTGCTCTGGTAGTTTTTCTTTCTGAACTTTATCTCAACTTCTTTGTTCTATGGTTTTTTTTGCTCCCATTAATCACAGACAATATCTACTTTCAGTTTAATTCTCTCTCTTTCCATCCTTTAAATATCTGCAATATAAACTGTCCAGCTTTGGAGACTCAATTCATCCAAAAGAGCACCTTTTAGGCTCAATGTGCATTATCTGGGGTGTCTTCTCAGGGCTCCAGTAGCTCCTGTGAGTCTGATGTGATTCCTGAAGTCTCCAGTTTTTCCCACTGACTTGGGCACAGACACGGCTGTAAAAATCACTGTGAGGGAAGAGTTTTAGCCATTTTATCATGACTTTTTCTGCTTTGGACACCGAAGACTGTTGTGGTGAAATTGTTCAAACAGAACAGTAGCAGAAGAAATAATGAAGTTTGTACAAAAATAATTAGAATGAGAGTTTTCCTATAAGCAGGGATATAATATTTGTCCTTCATGTCCTCAATGAAATTACTGTGCCAAACTAAATTTGCAGATGGGGCTGGCAGTTCACACCCTGACAGGGTCATTTTTTGTGCAATTACAGAGGCTACAGCAGACACAGCCAGAATGGTGCTGCTCCAAAGGAGTTGAAGTTCTCCTGAACTTTTATAATGATTTATTACAATGTTTTCACTTACAATTTTTTGACCTTGAGTTGTCTGGCTTTGGGGTTTTTTGGTGGTTGTTTTTCCTCACTTCTTGGTTACCAAGAGCAGGATAAGAAAATATTGGGCTGCATCAAAGATGAAATCTCATCTTTGGGGGTGATAACCGGCAATCTGAGGAGTTGCACAATATGTTTTCCTTCTTAAATAGAGTGACAGGATCCTAGATATATGCAACATTTAGGGAGTGATTTTCCTCATTTCTGGGAAATTAGAGACAATCCAAACATCAGATATGCTTAGGGAAGGTAGAGGACCTGATCCAGGAGAATGGCTGGGCCCTTTCCCCTTTCCCTCCTTGTGCAATTCTGAGTTCTGTGTCGGCTGATTCACATCTCCTGAACAAAGGCAAAATTTTTATCCTTTTTTTTATTATTATTTTCCCTTTTTTTCCTGTTAGTTTCAGGTGGCATTGTGAACTGAGGTGGCTCGTCAGGAGGTCAGAGAAGTGTCAGACAGCTCAAGGGAAGGGCTGATATTGTACACTCAATGCAGGGAGTGTGAGCATCCCTTTTCTTTCAGTCTCAGTGATGAAACATTACTGGGGTTTTCAGACATGTTTTCCAGTGGTTGACCTTAACAGGAGAGCAAGGATACTTGTTTGGAAGTTGTGATCTTTTCCTGAAATGTGGTTGCTGTTTTGAAGCTGCTGGTGTGAGATTGCAGCATCCCTGAGTGTGTTTTACTGCACATTAACCAGGGGAACCACAGACTCGCTCAGGTGAACGTTCTGGGTGAGTGGCAATTGGGGTGAGGTGACATGAAAGGAATGAACTGCTGTGACTTCTCGTGCTGTGGAGCCCCCAGCAGTGGGGATGGAGCTGTCTGCTGTCCACATGCACCTCTTACTGCAGGGAGGCACTTCACTCACTGTGTAATCCTTGAGTAGCCATGGCCGAGGGGATTTGGTGTTCAGCTCAGGGGACGTTTCCAGGTGTGGCTTGGACCCCACATTATCCTTCTGAATTCCTGGCTGCAGAGAACGAACAAAATACACTCTCCAGGAGTCACTGCCCTGCCGTGGTGACCAGCAAGGGCTGTGCAATTATTCAGGTGCCCTGTGGCACTTGCTTTTTACACAGAGCAGACTCTTTGTGCTGCTGCTGCACAGCACAAGAAGCACAACCCACAGCGACAGTCAGGGGCAGATTATTATGTCTAAAAAAATTAGATGCCATGCTGGTAGATGAGTGTTTTGCCTGGGAATTTCACACCCTGAGAGCTGTGCAGTTTAATATTTTATAACACTGTTAATTTAAATACCCTGAGCTTACAGCATCAGGAAAATAAACTAAAAATCTATTATTGTTTCTCACTGCTGAGCTCGGACTTGTCAAAGTGCTGCAAGCTGAATTGTTGTATCTAGTTAACACATGCTCCAATTTCCCTTGTCATTAACACTTTCTGCTTGCATATTTTCCCTCCCATTTAAGTAGGAACTGCACTGAAAATGAGCTTTCACAGTTCAAGAAGTTTGCACTCTGTGAGTGATGGAGTCCAAACAGTAAATAACAATTACATCAACATGTCCTTTTCCTCAGAGCTTTTGATGAAAGGGTAAGAAAGGATGGGAAACAACAGTTATGAGTAGGGAATGATATCCATAAGCCACAGGATTTTTAAGAGGAAAGTGTTTCTTGCCCAGGTTTTTTTGGCATTCATGTTCTGAACCATTGCAACCTGCAGAGTTCCTGGTCCCTTTGGTTTCTGTGAGAGGTTCAGTGCCTGATGTGGCAAAGATGTGACTTCTTCAAGTGTGAAAAACACTATATATGAGACAAAATATACTTGAAAGGATATATTTAGGGAGCATGCTCTGCATCAGCAATGTAGCAGCATAGACAAGAATCTGAATATTAAATGCATTGCAAGGAATTCTTGGGCTGTTTTAAGTTCAAGGAAATTCTGCTTCATTGGGAAGTCAGGAAACCAGCAACTTGTGTCTTAGAAAATCTTCTCTTATTGCTGACTGGTACCCAGTCTTGGTGAGAACACTTAATTAGAGTATTTGTTGCATTTGGACTCAGTTCACAGCTCATTAATGGATTATTTTTAGCGAAACTGTTTTGAAACAAGTAACTTGCAGTGTCTTGCTTTGAAAACTTTGTTTTCAGCTTTTTCTTCCTTTGTTTGATCTCGAGGTGAGAAATTATGGTCCTAAGGTTGAGATATTCTGAAAAGTCTGGTCTTTCTTCCTACATTCTCTTTAGGGGGGCAGAAGGGAAGGAGGGAGTGGGACCAAGTTGTCTCCTTTGGGGAAATGCTGAGACTGGTGTATTTATTTATTTATTTATAATTGTCTGAGGCATCTGGTGAAGGTATAAAGAGATGGCCCAGCTCCCCCAGGTTCAGTGTTGTGGTGGTCAGAGCAGAGGGAGAGCTCAGAGCTTCCCTCTCTGGAGTCCTTCCCTGGGAGCATCATGGCCATGGCTGGCCTCGTGCCCAGCATTGCACTGCTGCTGCCTTTGGGTCAGCCTGGCCAGGTGTCCTGTGCCTCTCTGCTCATGTGCCACGGAGACAACCTTGGAGTTTTCCTCTTCAGTCGGGGTTAAAAAGAGGTCAGAGATGACTGAGCTTGGCTTTTGGCTGGTGAAGGGCAGCGGTGAGATGCTGATTTCATTCCACAACAGTTTATCACTTGGGGTTTTATTCCAGGCCAGGAGCTAAACAATCCTTTGAAAAGTAATTTTTTTCTGGAGAGCTTTCCCTGGCATGAAGGATTGCTCTCTCCCTGGAACGAGGAGGTGTAATGATAGCCTAGGGTGGATGTACAAGCAGTTCCTGGAACACACAGAGCTCTTGTCTTGGTTAATTTTAAAACCACAAAAAAAACCCTGTTTTGAACCGGGTTGTTTCTAAACACCTGCGATGGAGCTCGAACACTGAACACTTCAAAGGCTCTTCAGGCTGGTTGGGGGGAAAACATGTTGGGCTTTTGGGGCAAAGATTTCTGTAAAAAAGCTTCTTTAGCTGTAGGAGCAACATATTAACTGTTATTCTTGAGTCTTTGGCGTGCAAAACATTTCATTTTTCATTACTGTTGTCGCCGTTCACATATTCCATTATTTAAGGAGGTTATTGAAAAATTGATGGTATGTTGGTACCAGAGAGACATCCTGTGGGCTGCAGTGTTGATTTATGGCACATGGAGCACAGTTCAGTGCTTCAGTTTCCTGCTGGTGAGCGGCACTTTGTCATTGTCCCTACAGAAAAATCATACCAGTGAAATCCCCTGTGCTTGCCCCAAGTTGAGTGATGCATACTTTGCCTTGGAAAATGATGATGAATTATTCACCTTTTATTGTGCTGGAGTGTGCACATGGTGATCAGAATCTTGTTCATAATACACAGTTTTTCACCATGTTCAGGGTGTAGTTTAATTATGTAGTCGAGTTGCACAGGAGCTTTATCTATTTTTTTCCTTCCCTCTTTTTCATTCCCCCCTCAGTGTCTGCCTTTGTGGGCTAACACAGATTTTTACCTCCATTTCCCAGCATATGTGGGTATCTCAGCACAAGTCTCAGCCCTAAATATTTAGTTTTATTTTCTGTTTGTTTAAAATTTTCCTTGAGGAAATCAGCCTAGTACTCCTCAACTTAAAAACACACCTTTTCCATGCAAGGTCTTTAAAACCATGTAACTGTGATTTGCAAGTTTTATTCTTCCAATTCCTTTTATGGTGGGAGAGACCTGAGTGACCAATCTCTTGGAACAGCACAGGTAGCAGGGATGGAGATTCCCAGTGGAGGGCAGCTTTTCCCCAGGAGGTGTGTTGAGGACAGACCACCTGTTAGGACAATGGAAAGCTTCTCTGGGCTTTCTTCAGAACTCTGGAAGAAATGTAAACTACCAGAATAAAGGTGGGACATGAGGTCCCCTTGCAGCTCCTTGGATTCCATCTCTGGACACCTGAAGGCTTTCCAATAAATGTAACTTTTCTCACAGCAGAGCAGAACCTGCTGAGCATTCTCCAACCTCAGCAGTTTGGTGGGTTTTTTAGTTTTGGAATCCTGACTGTCTGTGCCAGCTCACGTTTTTAAAATCACTCTCCTTTAAGCTAATTTTGCTTTCATTTTATGCACTTGCTTAGATTTTTGCTGTAGAGGATGGTAAGAGCTAACACTTAAATAGTCCTTAGAAAATCTTCCTCAGCGGATGAGGAGAAGGTCTGAAACCCACGAGGAATGTGTGTTTCCCCCTGGAAGTGGGACTCTTGTTTGTGTGAAAAGATACATTAGTGTTTTGTAAGGGTTTAGTCATTCAAATGAATGGATTTTAAATACTTCCTTGTCTTGTGTTGGATCCCTCCCACAAACACGAGGAGGGCTGTGAATCACTCTATTGCTTAACCTTTCATGAAAATCTAATTGAGTGCGAACAGCGGCTTCAATAATTCAAGGGCCGAAGTTATTCTTGGCTGGTGGAGCCCCAGCCTAGAGCAGTGCAAATGTCTGGGTGTCGAGCAAAAGGGAGGCTTTTTCTTATTTTTTTGGTGAGGAATATGATTAAAGTGACCTTTGGAGAAAGTGTACAGGTTGATTAGGGAGGAAAAAGGGGGAAATGTAAATGATTTCTGCCAATTTGGTAAATGACTCTTGGCCCAAAGGTGCATATTCTGTCAGTCCTTGTGAGAGGTGTAATGTTTTGGGGATTGGGAGAAATGTGGTTGGGTTTCATTGCTTGCTTTTCATACATGTGACCTTTTATTAAGGGACATTGTGCTTTTTATGGTGTTATTTTTACTAGTTCTGGAGTCCTATTCCAAATGTATTTGAAAGATTTGGATAATGGACATTAGATTTTGTTGGTTAGTTAGCCCAAATTTTCCCTCCTATTTTTGGAAGAAAACTTAGCTTTTGCCTTTCACACTAATCCTTCCAGGCAATTTCTTCTTGTCCCTTTATTTTCTTATTCCCATTTCATTCCTCTGTTCACTCTCTTCCTTCTGTTGTTTCCTTTCTGTTCGCTTTTAACCTCAAAGTACTTTTGTTGTTGCTGTTGTTGGCAATTTGGGTTTGTTTGATTGTTTTATTTAACTAAAGGTGGAAATGGAATGAATGAGTGATCCAACATCACCACGCTGTGAATTCCTGTTTGTCCCAAAGTGAAGAGTTCCAGTAGTCCTGGAGGGCACTTACCTGTAGGATTCTGGGTCATTTCATACCAAGGCTTGGAGAAGTTTTTACTTCAGGGAACTATCAAATGACTTCTGCTAATCCTGTACTTTTCCAGACCATCTTAGTCCTTTGAGAAGTTCATTTAATAGGAGTTTATAATTCCACAACAAATGGGTGAGGCCTGGCCAGATCCACTCCCCAGGGTGACTTGGAAGTAACACTAATTTAAGGCCACTCTGTTTAATCAACATACTAAGTGCATTTATTTAATGACTGAATATATTTCAGGATTAGCACTAACATAGAGACAGTTCCCTCCTTTCATAACAGAAGTAGAACATTCATGCAGGGAATTATCCCTCATCCTGAGCAGACTGGAGCTTTGAGACCAGAGGGAAGGGGATTGGAACAAAAAGTTCCAGCTGGAGGTAACCAGCTGACTCAGCAAATCTCCTCCTGGAAGCTTATTAAAGGTAATGCAATACCTATGGAATTAGATCCATTATAAAAACATCTGTGCCCTGAGATCATCAGGATTACTGGAGTGGAAAATGTGATGTCCTCCAGCCTAACAGCTTCAAGTTGCAGAAGGAGCTGTCAGAGTATATAGGGGGGTTTATTTCTAGGTTTAGCTTTACTGGAAGGAAGGGAGGAGGCAGCTGATGCAGATGCAGGTTGAGTTGTTCTGTGATCTAAAACAACCTGTGCTTGTTTTCTTGCAGACAGCCCAAATGGTGGGAAACATTTTGTAGTAAGACAAGAAAACTGCATTTCTTCATGACAGTCTCTCTGAAGGCAAGGGTTTTCAGGAGCTGCAGAGGGGGGAAAAAAGGTGCTTCTTTGTTTGGCACCTGTTATTTTGCTGTCAGGATACAAGCAGTGCATGGAAGCAAAAACATTTGATAAAACTCAGTGTAGGGTTGGTCTCTGCACTCCTCAGCCTCCTCCTCTGCTGCCTTGTGGCTCTGATAAGATAAAAGCCCTCACTGAGCATGGGGTTACTTGTCTTGAAGCAAAACAGAGTGTATGAGATCAGTGGAAGAGGAGGAAAAGATACAGAAATTAATGGCTGGTACTGAAGGAGGCATAAATTATATTTACATGCAGTATAAAACTTAAATAAGAGCTATTTCCAATGCTCTGGACACTGCTGGGGAGGGCTCTCTTCAGTAGAGTGTGTGGGGAAGGTTGGGTTTGTGCACATTGATAGACAAACTTTAGGTAAAAGGTTTTACAAAGAGCTAAAGTTATTTAATGCTATAAGTTTTGTTGATTGATATTTGGAGTGTCACCTTTGAATTCTTTGGTTACTGAGTTACAATATTCATCAGCTTTGCATCTCACGTGGTATTTGTTCTCTTTTATAATTTGTTATTGAAATGCTGATAAGACATGGTGTTAATACTTTGGAAAGGTATAAGACCTTATTAATAAATACTTAAAATATGCAGGGGTTACCTTTTCACTTTCACAAATTTATGGCTCAAGTGGGAGTAGAGGAATCACTAGTTTTGAAAGGAGAGCTCTGTGTGTTGGAATAAGCGTTGTTGTTTCATTTCAAGGAGTATGTTTCAGCTTTGTTCCTCATCCTGGCCAGATTTCCAGGCAGATGGAACTGCCTTTGGATGCATTTTCCTTGCTTTGTGCTTGCTGTTGCCTGGAAGGGAATTTCTGGCCTTTCTCCCACTGTAGGGCTGTGCAAGGCTGGGAGAGCACAGTTCAGCTGGACAGCTTCTCCTGCCTCTTTACTGCATATTTGAAGTTCCTGCATGTCTGTGGTGTTCTGGTTTAGTCTGGATTCCCTAAACTCCAACCCTAACTTCCTAGATTCCTCTGGAAATACCTTGCATGATCAGTTGTAGGTGTTCAGCAGAGAGTGGCCCAGGCTGGTCTTCCCAGGTTTTACAAACCAAGCCTTGACATGATTTTAAGATGTGCATGTTTATATGTGATTTATAACCCCCAAACCATGCTACCATGTAACATAGCCTTGGAATTAAAGGAAAAATGTTTGTGTCCTGAGATTTTACCTGCATTAAAACTGGCACCACCTCCTCCTCCCTCCATTTCCTGGCTGTGGAGAGTGTTGGTGTCTGTCCAATGTGCATTAATGGATATTAATGGATATTAATTAATGCTTACATTAATGTCAGAGCAGCTCTGGGTGGCTTTGTGGCACTTGCCCTGGGGGTGGCTTGGCTGATGATCCCGTTTGCTGCCAGTGGCTCCCTTGCACCTGCAGTGCTGCCCCTGCTGTCCCTCCCCTGCATGCCCCTTTGCCATTCCCGAAGTTTTGTGCTGTACAACTTGTGTCTGACCCTTCAAACACGTTTCCAGCCCACTGGAGACACACCTTGATTTGAGGCAGTGCTTATTCACAAAGAAAATTCTGGGAGCACACACGGGAAGAGCTGCTTGGGGAAAGGCTTTTAGATCAGTGTTGGTCCCTCAGGGATCTCTGACTTTTTGCACTGATGGTGGTGCCAATACTGTGATTTTTTATTAAGAAAACCCTAATGGCTGTTCCTGAATATTTGAATAACAATGAAATGTGGAACTTCATGTCATTACACAGAAAAAAGATGAAAAACCAGCCAGGTTTGGAGAAGTGGGTTTTTCAGTGTACAGTGGTAGATTTCTAAAGGGTCACGAGATATTTGTGTAAGTTTTGTTCACCTTGGAACACCTTTTGTTCAGTTATTGTATAAATATATGGATAACAAGGCAATATATATAATTTTAAAGATGCACAGGCACATACAATGAAATTGAAACTGATAATTATTATCAGTAGTTAATAGTTGTTTAACTAATAAGCCAGTTATTTTACTCTGCTAAAATATTTAAGCAATATTGAAATGAAGAAATTCAGTGGCAGGTGCTTGTAGCAGGACAAGAGCTGCAAAAAGCCAGAATAAGGAACTTGTCACAGTTTTCTGTTGGACCCTCCCTCTTCTCAGCTAATTTCTGCCTCAGAACTGCCTGTCAGGAGGTGATGGATGTGCAGGAAAATGCATCCCCAGCAAGCTGACTGCTGCAAGTTAACTTGGATGCAATGCTGGAAATTACAGTCAACTTGCCTTAGGGTAAAACACATTAAACAAATCTTTGGGTTTGCTTCATGACATGGGAACCCCCTAATGTGATTTTTGGCACTGTATAAAACGGAGCAGCAAATGGAAAGGGCAAAGCTTTTCCTTTGTGGACACAGCACGGGAGGGTTTTGCCCTGGAGTGCAACATATTGGCAAGGCATGGTGAGGAAACAGCTTCCCCCACTCCCAAACTTCAAGAATGCTTCAGAAACTGCTTAAACAGGGGGATGCTGACATAGATGGATGGTAAATCTGAATACTGAGCTCCTGGGTTTTATGGATCATGGCTTACAGGTGTCTTTAAATTGCAGAAAGGAATAAAAGGGAAAAGCTCTCCAAGTAAACATCCTTCAGTGCAGGGGAAGATGACAGATTCTTTCTAACAAGATTTTCTGCTCTCCTGGAGGAAGACCATTTGTTAATAAACCATTTGAGAATCCATTTTTAAGGGATTTAATAAAATATACGCAGCCTGCCTTCCACTGCAGAAACTATTATTCCCTTGGGGAGAAGTGGTGACTGACTGGGGCATTAATGGTTGCTTCCTGTGATTCCTGGCATTATATCCTGCTCCCATTTGCACTTTTTCAACCCAAAGTGAAATAATTTTTTATGAGAAACCTGCTCTTGAGTCCTTGCTCTGATGAGGCATGTGTGTGTTCTATATTTTATTTATTTGTATTCAGTCAGGTCCATAATTCCTGTTGGTTTAGTGTCTGTCTGTACTGTGGGTACTGTGTGTTTGGGAATACTTTCCTGTCTACAAGAAAGTTTCCATCTCTAGCAAACCCCATTAATGGAAGGAGGTGATAGCTGTTGTGTGAATTAAATGAATTGCTTCATTCTTGCCAAAGATTTCCATGAATAATTCACTTATTTCCATCAGAACTGGTAGATTTCCTATTGGAATGGTTGCTGTCAATTAAACCAGCCTGAACCTGCCCTGGTCTAAGAGAGCCTTGCCTGGAGGGGCTGGGTAAGGAAAGGACAAAGATGGTTTCTTAAGAATTTGGAGGAAGGTTTTCTCCTGCCATCTTTGCACCTATGAATAGAAGTTTGAATTCTTACAGATAGGAGATAAATACAGTGAAATTGAGGGATTTTTGTAAGGAATTCTTTCCCATGCATGGCAGGCAGTGCTAGCAGTGGGTTTAGCAGGGATTGCTGAGTGGTTGCCCAGGCACCACCATTTTCACAGAGGGAAGAGTGAAATCTGGAAAGCTGATAATGTCTCAGTCCCTGGCAGCTCTGAGAGATCCCAAATGGATGTGCCTGGAGCCATAATAGATTTTTTCTTTACCAGAACTGTCTCCATGTCACATCCAAGAACTGAGGCCACGGTGGCAGCCCGGGATGGCAAGATGGACACTCATTGCTCCCTCATAGGATTACAACCTGCTCTATAAAGAGAGATTGCAGGCAGGATGCTGCCAGGAAATGGCAGGGCTGGTGCAGAAGGGGACAAACAGTAGACAGACCCATTTAGCAGAGCTGATTTATTCTGCAGTTACATCTGTGTGTGTAGGACACTGTTCCTACTGCTCATCACTCGCTCCCTGTGCTTGCCCTGCTGATGGTGGCTCATCAGTAGTAAAGCAAGTGCAATGCCCTGAGCAGAGGCTGGAGCAAAGCCAGTGAAAGTGCAGGAATAGCACAGGATTTGTCCCCTCACGTTCCTCAAAAGGAACCAATCCAAATACTTAATGTCAGGGAATGAGTTTAAGTCTTTAATGCTGAGGACATGAAATATGGAAAGGGTCTTGTAACCAGTTTCCTATGAATTTGTAAGTGTTCTCTCTGTAACCCAAATGTGACAACAATTAGTTACAATTAGTTCTGCTTTACTGTAGCACTTAAACTGTGTGTTTGGACATGGCACAGATTAATTTTGTAGCAGTCTAACAATTCAAGATCCCAAGGTCTTGCCTGGAGTGCCCTGGAAAGGCAAGTGGGCTGGAGTTAAGGGATGCTGTGGCTTTTTAAGGAATGCACTGGGGCAAGTGCAGGTTCCAGATGGAGCGGTTTATATAGACTGAGGCAAAATATGGAAAAAGTCTGTGGGGAAAGCACAACCCTTACTACAGGATCTGTATTCAAGTCTGTATGGATGAAGCTCAGTAACTGCACAGTTGTGACACATGAGCGATGACTGAACAGTAGAAGGGGTGAAATAGAGTATTTAACTCTGTGCACTGAACCAGATCTGCTTGGTTCATTCTGAAGTGTGTTGGTTGCCTTGCTTTGTCTTGGGGGCAGGGTTCTGTGCTGATCTTAGACCTTGCTTTTTGTGATGCTACACACACTTTCATTACTTGCATTAAATGTGGAACAAGCTTATTTGCTTGCAAGATTTGAACATCCTCTTTTGAAGTGAAACGTGCACAGTTCAGAACTTGGGAGAGCTGACAGGCCCCTCAAGGAGCAAAGGAGGCTGTTGATAAATCCTACATCAATATTTCCTTGCCCAACTTCCCCATTTAAATTTTAAAACATTGAAGTGTTCTGGAAATTTAAGATCTAAAGAGTTGTTTGAAAGTAATTTCGGTTTTGTTTCCAGCCTCACTTACGGGTCTCTTACTTGGTAATCAGAAAAAACAGGTAATTTCCATTTTTCTTTGGATGACATTCCCTTGCTTTGAGGAATACCAGAAGATGCTCTGTCATGTCCACTCTTAGAGATTTGGAGAGTTTTGCTTTGATAACTCAGAAATCTGCATCATTTTTAATTAGCAAAATCCATGGCCACCCTGTTTGCCAAGTGCTGGGTTTGGTGTATGGCAGGGAAACTTGTATTTACAAATACAGAACCTAAATGATATCACATCACGGAAATAAGGGTCTTTGCTTTATTTGAACACTCAAGAGTGATTGGTGTGGATTTTTCTGTTTGTTTTCAGATGCTGGACAAGTTAAAGGATCGCTGGATTCACACTGGCTTGTGGAGAAAGCTGGAGCTGGTGAAGACAGTCATTGCAGAGCCCCAGGGAGGGGCCAAGAGTGACTTTGATGAACTGCTGAGCATCTACTACGATGCAATAAAATGTAAAGGAGAAAAAGGTACATTCTTCACACATCCCAAACAGCTGATGCAGACTCCTCAAGTTTAAAGAATAAAGGGATTCTTTAAGTACTTGATAATTACAATAAGGTTTGGATAGGTAGTTATATTAACCTCAATTTAGTAAGTTGTTATAAATGGGAAGGGTAACTGCTGTTTATATTGCTGCAGGAGGGGACAGGGGTATAAGCCCAGTGTGATTTTGGGAAGGCAGTGAGGGCTGTGCAGGTCTGTGCCAGAGGTGCAGAGTGGATTCTCAAAGAGTCCAACTTAGAGTGCATTGTAAAACTGTGATTTACCATCTTACATTACAGCCACCATAGGATTTTTCTCAAAGTACTTAAATATTAGTATAGAGAATAAAGAATAACCGTATGTAAAAAAAAAAGAGTACAAAATTCAAGGTTTAATGTTTGAAATTTCATTGTAGATACATATTGTTCTTACATAGTTAATTACTCTATTACACAGAGTGAAATGATTTTGCTAGTTGGTAGCCAGAATTACTGATGGAGGTGGAGCTGACATCCTCCCTGTATTTCTATATCCACTCACCCTCTCCATGCTGATACACAGCGTGTCACACTGTGCTGTGTGTGGCTGTGTGGGAGGTTTTGGGGCAGGTTCTGCTGCTGGGCAGGGCGTGCTGTGAGTGTTGCTGCGGGGCTCGTTGCAGATGGAGCCCTGCTGATGGCCGTGTGCAGGGGCAAGGTCAGCGAGGGGCTCGACTTCTGCGACGACAACGCGCGCGCCGTGCTCACCGTGGGCATCCCCTTCCCCAACGTCAGAGACCTGCAGGTAGGAGAGCAGCCCAGCCTTGGGCTGGCCCTTTATGTCCTGTTTAAAACACCAACTAGGCACCAAGTAGTCCTTCTCTCTGTTTGGCCTTGAACTTCTCTCAGTGTCCTGTTGGAATTCGTTGAGTTACCGTCCACACCAATGAGAGGAGGGGCAGCACGGTGTGTCTGTGGGCTCATTTCTGTCAGTAAATAAATACACCTCATGCCACATGTCAGTCTTTGTCTGGCATGGCCAGTGCTGGCTGTGGCATTGTTAAAATGCTCCTCCACTTCATGCTCTGCCAAGCAGCTGTACCTGTTTCCATTGCACTTGCCTGTTCTCATGCACTGAAACTTGTGTTGTTTGTATAGAAATGAAGGCACTGCCTGACTGCCTCTGGTGGGGTGCTTGGTTGTGAAGGTCTGGGGTAAATGCTGGGAAAATACTGCTTTAAATAAGGCAGGTTATTTCAGAAAATAGGTGGAAAGGTAAAGGTACTGGTATTGTAAAATAATAATAGTGAAAGTATGTATAACACTTATGGTCCTTACTGATTGCAGGATGGCACCTTTCTAGTCCCTGTTGCCTTTAGTGTAACTCTGTGTCCCACTTACACAGAGGGTGGAAATGCAAACCTTTTCCTTGCTGCTTTATTAGCCTGCAATTTTGAGGCATGAATTTATGACATAACATAAGCTCTTCCTGGACACAGAGGATGGTACTAGTTTGAAAATTCAAGCTTCGTGTAACTTTAGGCAAGAAGGTGTAAGTGCCTTCTAAAAATAGCATTTTGAAAGGCCTCCAGTTAAATAAATTTGCAATTATCGGTATTTGTCAGTAGGTGGTGAAAGCAGCATCCTGTTGCACTGCTGTGTAATTGCCCAACATCAACACTTCCTTCCTTCCTTTGGGCTTCAGCAGGTCGTGTGTGATGGACAGATGATGTTCCATTAGAGTAGGCACTACACAGTCAAAGCCAGGCATTCAGGAAGGAGAAGAAAGCCAATGAATATGGAAAAGTGTTTTTCTAGACTTTGTACTTACTGAAAAAGAACGTTTATTATTGGCTGGTTTGCAATACCACTTATTTTCAGTGGTCTCTGCATGCCACATGTCACCCAGTTGCTGGCACGTTGTTCCAGTGATCACAGTCACTGTCACTGCTCCACCTTACGTGTTCCTTTTAGAGCTTTTGGGGACTATTTTGTGAAGCCAAGAAACAAAGGGAAGTATCACAGAGCAAATAAATACCAGGAGCAGCCGGGTTCTGCTTATGAGTAATGCCAAACCAAACAAGAAAATCATAGGTTTGCACTTGAAAGCCCAAACAGTCCCAGCTTGGGTTTGAGAGATGTGTTCTGAGCTTAAGTGAACAAGCAAAGGGTTCTTTGTTGTCTGCAGTGGTGCCCAATTACAGCCTTGCAGGGAGAAACCCACATCCTAGCAGGGCCAGGAGGCTGTGTCAGTGGGGGCTGCCTAGTGCAACGTGCTCCCAATGTTTGCATAATTCCTGGGAGCACTTACTCAGCCACAAGGCTTTTTGTCTTCCTGAAGTATAACACGCTGTACTGTAGTATAAAAACATTTACATTCAAAGAATATTCAGCACTCTTCTTTCTAGGGCAGAAGTGCTGTGTTTTAGGAGCATATGCTGGTGTATTTTGGAAATCCTTGATCTGGTACTGTGGCTGAAACGTTACAATTAATTCCAAATCGTTTCCTGAAAGTCAGTACTTTTGGTTTCTAAATGATATAAAATGTCAAGGGTGAATTATCTTCACAGTGGATTATGTTCCTTAAGATTGAAATATTGGATTTGATTTTACTTTGAGTTCAGCCTAATATTTCATCTAACAGAATCACAGGCAGCACAGCCCATTTCTGATAACTATATTTTAAAAAATCAGTCTTGTGTTGAATTGTTTTTTTTAATTAGCCTGAAGAAAACCTCTAAATTTTTCAGTAGGGATAGAAAGAGTAGCAGCTAAATTGCAAGCAGCTGAAGGTTTGAGTGTGTGTGTTTCAAGATGGGAATGCACAAAGCCCTGCAGTGATCAATTCTGGATGAGAGAAGGGCAGGCACCAGTCTCTCAGCATCACGTTTGCAGAGCTGGTGCTCCTTGAGCAGAATGCTCAGGGAAATAGTTTTTATTGGAAATGTGTCTTTACATTGAACAGTGTTGTGGTTTTTGCCCAGGGCTTTAGGTTTATCAGATACCCCTAACAATTCTGGGTTAATGCACCTTTCTTTTCCCAGCTGAGTTGCAGGAAGGACAGAGGGAAGGAATGAGGTTCCACATATCCACTGAATAAGATTAATTATTAGCTTTGTAGAAACATAAGCACAGATACAAAAGGAATTTGGAACATTAAACTTCTTTTTCAGCAGCGTGTCAGCTCAGAAAGGAATTGGAATTCCCAAATGAACCAGTTGAAGTTTATGGAATAGCTACAGCCTTTGCTGTTGTGATGTGGTTGGCTGGTGGTTCTTTAGACTTTGTAGGCTCACCAGAAAACTGCCAGCACTCTGCAATGCTTTGGGAGGACCCTGAGTTCTCAACAGACAGAAAGTTCCAAGCACAGTGGCACAAGTCAGGTTAGAGTTACCCAGACACAAGCTGTGGACACAGGGCTGTGTGTTGCTCTTCACAGCAATGGGTGCTCAGCAGAGGTACCAACCAGGGAAACTGGAAAGGTGATTAATGATGGCATCCTTTAAAAATAGGAAATGCACGTGATTAACAATTCCTTTGGAATATCCATGAATTATATATATACTCCTGGGATTGGTTTAAGTCACTGGAAGGTGCTCAGCTTCTACATGAAAAAGCACTTGAATGTCTGCTTTTTGGGTTAGTAAAAGTCCTCTTAAGCCTCAATTCCATAACCCCTTACTCTACACAGAGCTTTGACTTGTGTGAGTAATCCCTTTAATACTTGTAGGACTGTGCACAACCAAAGGGGTTTGGAGAATGGGACCTTTGGAGACCAGTATTTTATGTTGGCAGTTTGATGTTGGCTCATCTCCACTAATATGACTTGTCTGTGATCAACCTGCTTTCTAACTATGTTTTATGATTTGTAACTTGATGGAATACCAGTGAACTGTAATATTAGGGAACATAAATAATGTGGCAGAAAGAGATGTAATAATCCCACAGACATGTTATCTGATGCTAACATACTGTTAATTAACTTCTGTTATGTGTTTGAAAGTGTGGCATTTTGGATCCAGGCATCAGTCTTGGGCAAGAAACTTGTTGTCAAGTATGATGTATAATATCCAAATTTAGTTTCTCCATATGTTTGTGCTAAATATGTGCCACAAGTCCTGTTATTAAATGGCAAACATTTGGATTCCTTAAGTAATGTAGGCTTTTATAAGTGATAGTATTTTCTGTAGAGGCTTTAAAGAGAATAATTTAATTTAATTTTAAGCATATTGTATCTTAGGTTTTCACAAAGAGGAGAGTTTGAAACACTTTTGTCAGTGGTGAGGAGAAAGAAATTATTAAGGCTCAGAACTGTACTTGATAATAAACAAAACTGATTTAAGAAAGGGGCCAGCCCCCTAATTCTGTGTTATTAAAAGGGTTTCATATTGCTGAAGAATCAGGTTGCTAAAACAAAATAACATAAAAGAAATGTTCAAGTATTGCTTAAAGCTCTGGTGCTCTCAATGGTAGGGTTTGGCTCGAGCGAGGCAGGAAAATTTATTTCAGAGCCAGAAATTACTTCTTTGGCTGTGACCAGGATTTCCTCTGCCCACCTCTGGGACCTGAAATAGAGGTAGGAAAATCTGATTTTGGAGCCAAGTGTGACTTGTTTAGTTCAAGCCATAATTTACTGCTCTTACCTCGGGGACCTGAAAGCCAAGAGCTCTCTCGGAGCTGTTGGTAAGGGGCAGCTCCGAAGGGCAGGCACCGAGCCTTTCCCAGGGAGCTTTCCTGCCCTTCCAGCCCTCCAGCTGCTTTTGATCCGGGCCAGGAGAGTGTGTTAACCGTGCCACAGCCAGGGGAGCCTTCCCCAGTGCACCAGAGTCAAAGCCTTGCACATCAGGGGCTGTGCAGGGACAGTCAGCTCTGCGTGCCACTGCTCAGCCTGCGTTCATGAGGAGTGTTTCCCAGCGCTGCCACAGGGGCAATGTTCTCTTTATTGTTTCCAGTAACATGATGGAACACATCACTTCAGTCACAAAGTCGGGGTTAGATGGGACTTAATGATACAACACAGTTTGCAGCTCTGGCTGAAGTTCCTTCCTCCTTTCTCCAGGGCTCAACAAATGAAGGTATTTCTGTCATTTCAGAATAAGGGCATTTTTCCAGATCTTGAAGTTAATTTCTAGTCCTTGTGGCAGTTTTTAAGCTGATATGCTCTTTCTCCATTGAAAGGAGAAGGAATTGTGCTACAGAAGTGGTTGCTCAAATACCTAATTTCTTATTTGCTATATTCTAGGAAAAGACAGATTTCTGAGAAAATTACTGTTATTTTAGATGCTTACCCATCTGTCAGAATAAGGGATGGCATTTGTGCTGCTGGTGCAGGGCTGATGTCAGTGTGTTGGCACAGATCACAGAACTCAGCCCTGAATGTATCCAGGAGTGAAGCCTTTGGATAAATAATACACAGCAAATCAAAACTTTGCCTTTCCGTTTAATACTTTACTTCCCTGATCCATCAAAAAATTTCCAAGTGATTTTCTTGTGTTTCTCTTGTCCTTAGCAAGTAGTGGTGACCTTTAAGTTTTTCCTTTCCTGTCAGAGTATGTTGAAAGCTCTAAAAGTGAAGCTCCCACCGTGGGGATTTGTCGGGATGACTGACACTCACACCCCCCCTCCGCCGAGCACTGGAGCACAGGCACCAGTGTTGGACCCCAGGGGAACCTGCTGGATTCTTTTCACTTCTGCTTCACTGGAAATGGATTGAATTTTCTCTTCAGAGCAGAGTTTTGGTTGCATTAGATTTTAATCAAGTCACTTGTTCGCAGTCCCTCAAAGCCTACGAGGCTGAGATGAGTAGATGGGCCTGGGGTGGGTGTGCTGCAAGGTTTGTCAAACCAGAAAAGCTGCAGCTCTGGGAGATGCCACACGGTGTAGCTGGCAATTCTGAGGATGTGCAGTGCTTCAGCATTGCAGACCCTTCCCATCTCTCCACTCTGGGGTGAGGGCTGGCAATACTGGGCAGCACTTGGTCATCAAAAACTCCACACCAGAGAGGCAGAGCTTTGCCCAGAGCCGAGGTGCTGCTGCCCAGTCCTGCTGCCTTGGCTGGCTTTGCTTTCTTGGGGTCACAGCTCATATTTAACCTCTTGGGTTATGGGCAAACAAGCCAACAGCATTTGTCCAGAGGGAGATTCTTACTTGCCACTTCTGTGACTTTCCTTTTTATTTCAGTAACTTTTTCTGGTTTGGTTATATCTTCATCCACCTTACACTGTTTAATCCCACAGATGCCCAGTATCTCTCCACATCCCCTTATTACATGCAACAGTCTGTAGGAGACAGCAGGTTTGAGATCTAGGTCTGCACAGGTGTGGCTTCCTTAGTCAGAGCTGTCCAAGGAAGGCGCGTTGTTTCAGTGCACATGGACATTTTCAGGCAGAAATGTCACCTGAACTGTTTCTGTGCAACAGCATCTTGCTGATAATTGAGCAGTACAAAGTATTGATCATGGCTCATTCACAGCTTGGGGAGTTTGCTGTTGTTTTTTAAGGAAATGCTGTATTTATATGTGAAAACAAGTGTTCTATGTGCCTAGTGACCATATTTAGGTATATGAGGTGGTTAGAATGGCCTTAATAAATTACTGTCATATACAGAATCCAGTTTGGTTTAACATACAACTAATAAACCTTTCTTGTTTCATATTGTTTGCGTATTAACAGTGCACTTGGAATGCTTGGAGCATTTAAAGATAAAATCCTGCCATAATTTCTTTTTCCTGTGGGCTGGTAAATGGAGACGTTGTGTTTAGACCCAGCTTTGAGTGGCTCTGCTGAGGAGGGGAGCTCGCTCTGGGACTCACCCAGGCCTTTGCATGTGCATTATTTGCCTTAAACCTCACAGTCGTTCCTGCTTTTGAAGTCAACTGGGGAAAGTTAAATACTGCACTGTTTAATGCTGCTTCTACTTGAGAATTTTCAGATGTAAAAGAAAAGAAATGGGGTTTCATGTCTTAACTTTCCTGCACTTACAAACTTTTATGGTTCCTTGGCATTCGTCAGGAGGAAAGTAGATGGCAAGTGTGTTCCTGAAGAATTCTAATTATTGCTATTTCAGGTGGAAGGGAGACTCTAAGTGGACACATGAGATTTTTAGGACGGGAGATTTGCTTTAAAAACATTTTTATGTCTTTTTTGGGAGTGACCACCTGGTGTTTTCTCTGCTTGTTTGTTTTTTGGACGTGGGGAATTAGTGAATGTTAAACATGAATGTGTCTTTGAACTTTTTTTTTGGATGATGTGAGCAGTGGGCTTTGTTTTCATTACTATTTTTCCTCTCATAAAACCAGAAAAACAAGCGAGTGGATTGGCAGGGAGCATTTATATCCATTTTCTGTGTTTTATTTCCATGGAGGGGAGTGTTGGGAGAGCAGGGCATGGTTTGTACCTGTGTGTTGAGGTGACACAGGTGCAGCTTTAGCTGCCTTTTTCAGGCCTTGTCTCTTCCTTGCCCTGGGCTGTCACAGCACAGAAATGCAGGTTTAGCTGAGTCCAGTTTAACTCCTCAAAGCAGTGCCACCCTGGCCATGAATTTGGCTTTTATTCTGGGTGCTCTGGTTTGTAAGCCACAGGTTACAAGCTGGACATTGGTTTTGATCTACCAGAGGAAACAGGAGACTGCTGAAGATGTTTTTGAGGCAATAACCTGTCAAAGAACAGGCCTGACTTGTTAAACAAAACCATTTAAACTGTTACTACTATTTGTTTTCAAAAAGCAAAGTGTGGCTGTGTTTGGTTAAGTAAAGTAATGTATAAAAAATAATCTCAAAACTTTGCCAGATGAAATAAAAACAAACACAGTTTATTTAGCTGGTTTAAATTGCATAAAATAAACCCAAAATTATACTATGGCATAGCCTATTCAACTTTCATACTGTGATACTGGCCCTGATAAATCAGTTTACAATATTCTGATGAATTATTCTTTAGAAACCATTAGTCCATAATAGATTGATATTTGTAGCCCTTGCTGTGAAATGCAGACAGTGTGTTTGTTAATTCTGAATCAGTCTGGGTCAGCCTGGTGTGCTGTGCAAAAGGCAACAGGCTGAGGCTCTGGGTGTGAATTTGCAGGTTCTTTTGGGGGGCAGAGACAAGCCCTGGTTTCTGAGTTAGTGCCCTGAGCTGAGGGATACAGCCCATGGTCAACACAGTATAAATGCACATTGGGTATTTCCATATCCCTTGAATCCTCAGTGTCTGAGTGTCCTCACGTGAAGGGATGCTGCCACAGGTAACTATTTTGGGTGGTTTATCAGGCACTTAAAATCTGAGACAAAAAGTGTTCCATGTTATTGTTGTTGTCGTTGAAGAAAAAATTGTATTGCTAATTATGGCTGAAAAATACACTTGAAAATTCTATTGAATCGTAGCAGAAACTGCCTCAAAATACCTTTCCAAGCCTAAAAAAAACCCGAGTCCGTGGCATTTGTGTTTGTGCTGCCGTTTCTCAGTTGATGTTGCCCGGTGAAAGATGTCGAAGTAATTAAGCATTAAGGGAAGGAGCAGTTAGCAGGTATAATGTTGGGAGAGCCGAGTTAATGTGGCTGTGCCCGTGACCTCCCAGACAGATCAAAGCCTAATCTGGGTGACAGCTACAGCATGGCAGAGCTTGCCAGGGGGCTTGTGCTGCAGCTCTTTGTCTGCAAATCCTGCCCCTCAGCTGCCAGTGTGTTTTTAAGGATGAACAGGTAAAAGTAAAAGGCTGTCTTTTGACATTTTAACTAATCCCTTCTAGCCTGTGGTTTCCTGCACATCCAGGGTATTTGCTAGCAGGAGAGCCTGGCTTTTTCACATATGTAACATGTCATTTTGGATCGGGCGTGGGTTTGATGGGTGGCAAGGCAGGAGTTATACAATGAAATGGATTCTGATTGCATTAAAATGACATGCTCTGGCCTTTTACCTTCAGCAGACTTACAATGCAAACTCAACTCCCAGCCATGTAACTTGTCATCTCCCGCTGAGACAGGATCATTTAAGTGAGAAAACAGAATGTTTGTTTTCTGTTAACCCTTTCTTTTGAAATTAAAATGGAAAAGAGAAGTTTTGAAGATGCATTACTCTCTTATGGGATTTTGTGTAATTTGAGCAATGAAATGTCGTTGGTGTTCATTGCAAGGAATAAACACTTACATAATGCTGACATGTATGAGAAGAATGTATTCTATTCAGATGACCTGGCTGGTTTGCATTTTCCTCTTACTTCAGAGGGTTTATGCATGTAATTAAAAATACCATCATTTTTTCAGTGTGAGACACGTGACTAATTATTCTGATACTGGTTTGAACAGTCTGGTAGCAAAGTAAGAGGCTGGTACAGCTACAATTGTTCCTCTTGGCCATCATGGTACTGACAACAGAAATGCTTCAAGAGAGAAAGCTGCTGGAAAACTTCCCAGGAGCAGAAGTCACAGACACAATATTTACAGGACTGAGTATGTTTTAAAGACTTCAGTGCCTTTTTTCAGTGGTGAGAGGGTTCCCTTTTGTTTCTCCAGGTACTATTTCCATTTGTAGAAATGCACAGATTTACCCAAATTCCTTTTTAAGGACTGGTTTTCATGTTCATAAACCATTCAGAAGAAATCATCTTCTGTTTGGAAAATTCCAAAGGAAACCTCACATGCCAGTCAATAAATTCTGAGTGACTGGAACAAATATTAAATCTGTGAAATCAAACTGAATTTACTTTCTGGCTGTAAAGATTGAATTTGTAAATTTGACAGGCAATTTAAAGGGCATAAGTACATAAAATAAAATTTCTTACCCAAATGCAACTTGAAAGTTACCTGTCAGAAGAGGTTAGAAGGCTGCTGGTGTCTCTCCTGAAGCGTGTCCTTCCACTTGTCAGTTTAGAAAGGTTAATACTGCACAAAAGAGCAATGAAAAGACCCTTTTTGGTGTAGTTTTATGTTTGTTTAAAAAAAAATAAAATTCAGTCCTCCTCTCTGAATAATGATAATAATAACAAATCCTTTTGGTAATTTTTGGAACAGTCTACAATGTTCTAATGCAAATTGTTCCCATTCAGAGCAGGCTTTGTCTGTGCTCCTCTCTGTGGCATTGGAAAGGGGATTTCTTTTGCAGTTGGTGCCAGATCTGCTTTTGCAGCATCAGGGAGAGGGTTTTTAGAAAGGGGAGCACATTCCTCCCTGCCCTGCCCTGCTCTGGTCTGCGAGCCTTGGCACACCCTGACCCAGCCAAATGTTCCCAAAGCACAGAGGGGGATGCCAAGCTGGGAATTAGGGCTGCTGTTGGTGACTTCTGGGACCTGGGAGAGGCCACCCTGTCCCTAAAGCTCTTTCTTGGCTTCTGTAGGAGAAGAGAAGTTGTATTTGCTTAACCCTCACTTGAGAAAAGCGTGGTCTGTCCCAGCAGTAGATCAGGAGTTTGTGCTCAAGGGAAGGATCAGTGACCTGTTGGGTCATTTCCCTTCAGATGAGCCAGTAAAACTGGGCTCTGGCCTCCATCTCTGTGTTTCTGGGGTGGTTTTGCCTCTGTGAGCAGCTTATGCTTCCCTTGCTGGAACAGGGATTTGGGTAAGTGTGTGGTGCTGGTGTCACTGGATTGAAATGAGTGGAACAGATCACACCTCAGAGTCATTTTAGAAGGGCACAAGCCATAAATGCTTAGTGTGCAAAATACAGAGTTGAAATGCTGAAGAACATGTTGTATATTCTCTTATTTAATCAATGTTTGCTTCTTTTCCCCTTTTGGAATATTTCCTTTTCATTATCATTTATAAACCAAATGTTTCATGGTTTCTTTCGTAGGTTGAATTAAAGAGGAAATACAATGACCAGCACAAAAGTACAAGAGGCCTTTTATCAGGGAGTCAGTGGTATGAAATTCAAGCTTACAGAGCTCTCAACCAAGCCCTGGGAAGGTGAGAGAAATGGAACATAATTAAAAACATGTATTTGTAGAATTTTGTGAAGTCTTTAAGGATTAATTCCTCCCTGTTAACACAAAGAGCATAAATAAGGCCAAAAACCTTGGAATTCTCTCTTCAGCTGCTCTGTGCTGGCAGCTCTCTGGTTTTCAGCCTGCTGTGCATTTGAGTGTTGTTATAATTCAGAGTTTTTGTTTGACATTCAGAACCCAGTTCAGTTTGGTTGCAGGTTGTAGTGCTTGTAGTGCAGAAAGGGAAGTGTTAGCAGAGACCAACAGTTCTGAGCTTATAAACCAAATGAGAATTCTGAGGGCTGTTCCAATGCACTAATTGTTCACACTCTCAGTGGGCTCAGAGCAGTTGTTTGATATTTAGCCTACAAGGATGTTTGAAAGGGAGAAATAGCAGTGGGGTTTTTCAGACCTTTGCAAAAGGTCAATTCAATTATCGTGCTCACTGATCTCTTTCCAGATTTAGAAGAAGTGGTACAGCTTCCTTTCCTGGAGGGAAAAATTCCCCCAAATTTTATTAACAGGGGAGAATTAATTCATCCTCCTCCAACAACATTTATCACATAAATAAAGATTATAACTGTCGTCCATATCTATCATAGATGCCACACATCTGTCATGGGTATAGAGAGGTAAAACCACAGATTTATGGATGAGAAACAGCAGCTGGAAGACTCTTCCCCTTTGAGTTAGACCCAATGCAAACATGAGGACATAAATGGAGGCTTGGAAAGAAAATGGAGAGAAATAGGAACATTAGTAAAATCTCACTTTTGATTCTTGTTGTTACAGGTCTGATTTCATAGATTCCTCTTTGGAATATAAAAGCTTTAGTTAAAATTTGTTAAGAAAAATATAAGGAAGTTGTGGAATAATAATAGTAAGAAATTAAGCTGTGAAATAAGTTCTAGCTATAATCCAGTTTTAGTGAAAATTGCTAATTGTACAGTTTAGCATTTCAGTGCAATTCTGCTGGTCTAAAATGTATAAATTGTGTATAAAGCATTAGTCTGAGCTCTTGTACCCTGAGGTGTGGGGAAGGAGCAAGGTGTGTAATGACTGTGTGGATAAAACCAGCCCATTCCACTGAGGTGGTAATAATTCTCTAGGAGACAGGAAGGCTTCTTGCTTCTTTCCACGTTCCTGCTGCCTTGCTGCACTCCCTGTTTCCTGATCCCCACAGATGTTTCTCTATGCCCCTGACACCCTTTTCCTGCTCCCTTTTAGGTGCATAAGGCACAGGAATGACTGGGGTGCTCTCATTCTGGTTGATGACCGGTTCCGGAACAACCCCAATAAATACATCACTGGTAAGATGCCAAGATCCCTCTGGGAAAGCTTCCCAGAATTATCAAACAGTGAAAACCCAGAATTACAGAAGAGTGGTTGTACAAATACAGGGGGGTGGGACAAGCCATAAAGAAATATCCCCTGAACACAAATTGAACACCAAAAGCTCAGGACTCAAGTGTTGTCTGTTCTTAGTTTTGTACTGGATAGAAATGAAATCAGATTGTGAATGCTATCTTAACAAAGAAAGAAAAATTAGAATAGGAATTGCTTAGGAATGTGGTTTTTACCTTTGCTCCTGCCCTGTTTAGAGGAGCTGGGCAGAGCTGGGGGAGCAGCCCGTGCTGGGTGTTGTCAGCAGGTGGAGCTCAGCTGCTGCAGTTGGGTCTGTTTGCCCTAGAAATGCTCTGAAACTGTCTCAGCAAACATGCACTAACACAAATAATCTGTATGCTCAAGACTTGGCTCTAAAAGGTGAAACTCGACAGAAGAGTCAAGTTGTCTGCTGTTATTTTTCCTTTTTCAATTGATTCAAAGAATCTTTGAATGGGTTTCAAAGCACTTTCTAAAATCAAGGCAGGCAGTTTTTACTTCACCCTTGTGTGTTCCTACATCATCCAAACAACTCTATGCTCAAGACATCTGGTTTTTGAGCCTTTTAAATATTATTCTGATAAGAGCACTTTGTGTTGTAGCTATTGGGCAGTTGTGATTCTTTCTGAACATCAGAGTTACTGTTACTTAATCAAGAAGTTATGACAAGCTCCATTATATTCTAATTCTTATCAGACATTGTTAATATGATAATAAATACTGTACTCTGTGTAAGTTGCTTTTAAATATTTCATGATAAGCAAAATGATACCCAGGTGTAAAAGAAGTACATTGGTGTTTATGCAGTGCAGCAGTTTGACCCTAAAAAAAGGCTAGTGGAAAAGGTGAAGGTCTTTTGTTAGTATACCTCATGAAAATTACTCCTTGATTTAAGCAAATTTCCAGCCCTGCAGGGGAGGAATTGAATTATTGCACCTCCATGAGCAACTTCCTGAAAACTTTGTGAATCTGGCTATACACAGAAATACCTGCAGTATTAGGATACTCTTTACTGATGTGAAATCCTTGGTATGGGTGATGGCATTTTGCAGTAACACCTCTTTTTTCCTTAGGATTGTCTAAGTGGATTCGCCAGCAGATCCAGCACCACGACAGTTTTGACCATGCCCTGGAGTCCCTGCAGGCCTTTGCTGCCAGGAACCAGAGCAGGGGGGGTGGCTCACCAGAGGGCAACAGGGACTTTCTCCCCCCTCCTTCGTGTCCAAAGGACCTGTCACAGGGCTCTCAACCAGAGGCCAGTCTTCATCTGTCCCCAGATGTTCCTGCTCAGAGGCAGGAGCAGAGTTTGGGCTCAGGAGTGAATCTTGGTGTGACCGTCGGCTCCGCGAGCCCTGCGGGATCGAATCAGCCCGGCAGCGTCAGGGGAGTGAAGCAAGGTGTGTCATCTCCTGTGCAAAACCCTCCTGGGCAGCTCCAGACGTGAAGCTGCACCTCTTTTAGAAGAAACAAACGCTTTTTTAAAATTACAGAGGTGGTAAAAGATAACTGTGCACAAGTGTCTGTGAGCTGTGCTGGACAGACCGAAATGAATTGTCATTCCATCTGGTTGTCTTAAAACAGTTGACAGTGTTTGATGAGTTTACAGTACAGCCGAAAATGTTTTCACTTAAATTTCTTTTTCCAGGGAAAACTATGAATATAATTTAAAATTTGAAACTCAAAGATTAAGATTATTGCAGGATGGGTGCCCTGGTTCAACCTCCATCTCTTGTTTAGACATTGCTGTGAGAAACCTTTCGTGTGGTCTCCTTCAGTGCCCTCTTTGCATCTAAATATTTATCCATTCTAAATTTTAGGAAAGCTTATGACTTCAGTCAAGAAAGATGTGAATAAGATGAGAGTACAATAATAAAAAGATACAAATTTAAAATCAAGTCATACTCTCGCTTTACATACACCAATTAATCTATTGATTAATTAAGATTAATTAATCTGGTTCACTTGCAAAGAGAGTTGTAATATCTGGGCTTTTCTTTGTTCTTAACAAGTGTTGTAAAATAACTGCAAACCTGATAAAACAGTGGTAATTCTCCTGTGCTAAACATGCTGTAAATCAGTGGGGAAGACATATACAATGAATTTATGCTTTGTGATTTTTCACAGGTGGCCAGAAAGTTGGTGTACAGAGTCATTCTCACCATGTGAAACAAAGAAGAAAACACGTGGACTCCACACCCAAAATGCCAACAACTAAATCAGAGACAGAAAAGATGAATGGCTGGACTAATGGTGATGCTGTGACAGAGAATTGCTGCTTTAAACCACTGACTTCAACACCTTTGCCTGCAGCCCAGAACTGCAGCTCCACAGCCAACAGCAAACAAGAGGATGTGAATGGGCCTAGTGAACTTACTGATGGTCTAAATCAATGCCAATCATCATTAATTGCAGGACATAAACCACGTGGACCACAATCATGTTTGGAAACAACTCATTTTTCAGCTAAAAATGCTGAGGCTCCAGTTGCTGAAGAGCTTCTCCCTGATGTGCAGCTCCCAGCTGAGCCCTGCAGGGAGGTCCCTTCAGCAGCAGGGAAAGCTGAACTGCCAACACTGAACGTGTCTGCAGAGGCTGAGGATGAGGATGAGAGTGTTTACTTCACCCCAGAGCTCTATGATGATTCAGAACCAGAGGAACAGGAAGCCCAACCCCTGGTCCCAGCCTGTCAGACAAGGGGGAATCAGGTGGAATGTGGAATCCCCACAGTGGCTGATGGTGTTCTGGCCATCAGCACCTCAGAGACACCCAGAGTGACCAAACCCCTGGAGGATGGCAGGAGCAGGAGCCCACCTGGAGTGCTGCAGAGTGAGAGGAGTGAGGATAGTGCAGTCAGTGGTGGAGAGGTGGCTGGGGCAGTGGGAGCAGAGCAGGGAGCAGCCCCAGGGACAGACACCAGCAAAAGGAAAATCAGCCTGTCCAGGACACGAAACAAAGGTGTGTCTTCTTTCCCACTGAGCAGTAGCAGCACCTGGGGACAGTTTCTGTGGGAGCCACAGTGAGCAGCTGGCAAAGTCTGCCCCACCACAGGGCACTGATGGCTTTCTGCTGCTCATCTCACAGAAGCCCCTCTCAGATTTGATATGCAACATGCAGTTTTCTACAGGTGCAATTAGGGTTCCTCATCCTAACTGCATGGTAAAGCACGTCATGTCAGGAAATTCCAGATACAAACCCAAGCAGGGTCTGACTTGGCTGAGGAGGTTTGTCCACTACAGGTTGAATTCACCACTAGTTACCACAAAATAATTGTGTATTTCCTCAGAAAGCAAAACACCCATAGAATCAAATCACAGTTTTCTGCATTTGTTAGGGCTTCTTTTTTTGTCTTTTAATTTAAATATATAGAAGAGCATCTTTGCAGATCAGGTCACATGACAGATTGAGCCTGGACACCAAAATAGGTGTGTTCTTCAGTACTTTGTTCCCTCAAATTTCTTATGTCAGGGTGTCTATCAGGAGCAGTGCACAGTAGTGTCTGAACATTTTGATATTTGATGGTGAGAGGCTTCTTCAGGGATCTTTGTTTTATATAAAAATTGCTGTCCCTTTAAGTTTTTCTTTAGTGAGAAAATCTCATTTCTTTTCACCAGGTTTTGTGTATTCATGGTCTCATCTGTATGCTCTACAAACACATTTTATATGCAGTATATAACAATGTAAATTTGTACATAAACGTCTTTAAATTTTCCTCAGTCTATCTTTTTTTAAATATTTCAAACATTCCTTTCATTTATTGCAATCAAACCAGCCAGGATTTCTCTAATAAAACATACTATGCCTGACTTTTCAAGAGAAGATTGTTCCTTTCCCTCATACATAATGTGAAGATGCAGGACTTTTGCCATCTTCACATTGGTTTGTGGGTGTTGATACTTTCTGTCTGAGAGCAGAAATGAAATTATTAACTGGTCATTTGCCATAGAGGTTCATCTAAATAACATCCATCTCTCCAGAGCTGGGAATGTTCTTGTATCAATAGGATTTGAATGGTATCCTTTGCCTACACAATAAATACATCTTTTTAAAATGAGGCACTTGTTTGCCAGAAGGGCAAGAGCACTGCTGGCTTTCTTGGGCAAGCGTCATCCTGCAGTACTTGGTGGAAGGCATCTGCTTACACTGGTGCTGGATTGCTGCCACCTGAGCCTCAGGTTCTCTTGGTTTAACTTTCCTGCTTTTCACTGGGTCATTGGAGCCTGATGGGTTTGAGGTATTGCTGGGGCAGAAGCTCCAGTGTTGGCAGCAATTTAAACATTGGCACATCTGAAGATAAATCTACCTAATGTAGAGTTAGTGATGGTGAAGTTGCTGGGCTGGCAGTGTCCCACACCCCCAGCAAAGCTGGGACAGGTGGTTGTGGCCACACTCCCAAGAGGCCCTCGACTTGATCCTCAGGGGTCTTTAAAGCTCACTTTTCTTAAACCAAATCTTCTGTCCCAAACCACTGTTCACATTCATGTGTATCTACCTAGATAACAGAAATCACTTAAGCTTTGTGGCTTGTCTGCTCAGCCTGTGGCCCGTGGCCTCTTCTTTGTCTCCCAGAAGATTTGTCTGTCTTTAAATCCGTAACATTAAAAAAAAGCAGAAAATCCATCTCCCTTTCCTTATCTGGAGCAGATTGTTCCTTTCTTGATCTTGTGTTGCATCTTACTTTGATTAGAAATCCTTTAAGACAAGACCCGTTTCATGTCCAAATACTTTGCACTCATTTACAACATCTACATTTTACAGCAAATTTCTCCTTAACCATTATTTTTTGAAATACAGAATATCAACATTTGTCCTACCACATCCTGTATTTTCTTGGAAAAGGTTTGTCCACAAAAGACTCAAATCCTGAGCTGTGTTGCTTGGGACAGCTGATGGACAATAATCCTTTGTGTTACTGCTGGGTTTGGGGATAAGGGCTGAACTGTTTCTTTTGTGTAAAAACTGTGTAAATCCACCTTAATTTGTCTTTATGTCTAATAACTAAGTTATAGAATATGTTGGAGGAATGCCCTTTATAGTTAATATATTTATGGTGATTCCCAGAATTAAACACTGCTCAGCCTGCAAATAGAAGGGAAGTCAATTTACCAACTTTCCTAGAATTATTTATGTGGACTGCTCAAATCTGTAGAAAATGATTGAAAATTCCTCTCACCCATTGACTTAATATCTTGGTATAATGTCTGCTGTCTGAAATAATAATAAAATCTTGACTTTATTCAAGGTCTGAAAGTTCAGAGGAAATGCAGGAGAAGAAAAGCTCCAGTTAGGCAAAGTGGCTCCACCCGGGAGAGAAAGGTACCCCAGAGATGGAGTGGAGGACCTGTCCTAAGAGGCTGCTCTTGATTGTGGAGGTGCTGGGGAAATAGGAATGATTTATTATATAACATCTTCAGTGAAATAATGCAGGTCAAACAGTTTCTTCATGACCTGCACAGTTTGCTGTAGGTCTCTATGACTTACACTCTCAATACATACCCCTGTTCTCATGGGAAGCACAAAGGCAGCCCTCATCCTATGCAAAATTCCAATAAATTGATAGCCAGGAGTGTTATAGAGTATAAAATACTTTATATGGCAGTATTTCTATGTAAGTTAAGCATTTTTAGCATGGTGTATATTTTAATTAGCTACTATAACTGATAACCATTGATTCAAGTAGATTATTTCAAGTAGTGTATTTCTGTGAGGCAGTTTTGATATATTTAATTGTGTTTATATTTAAATGCTTCAGTCTGCATAGTTACTATACCCAAACCAGTATTTACATGCATTTGTGTATTGCCTTGTTAGAAAGAAACACACAACCAGCCTTGCAAGAAAGGACTGTATTGTGTTGTCTGTGGAGCTGAAATACTGCCAAAAGCAGAGGGTAAGATCCCTGCAAAGTCAAGTGTTCTGCTGGGGAAGGAGGGCATTTCTGATGCACCTTTTTACTTCCAGCTCTTTGTTCTGGAGGGATATTTTAGACTAACTGGTTCATTTCTCCACTGGATTTGGTAACCACAGTAAGGAGTTACTACAAATGCACTGAAGACCTGCAGAGAGTCTGGGGGGGCAGAAAGAGGGAGTTGTTACAATGACAACTATTGAAATCAGTTACTTTTGGGGCACATTTCTGTTGCCTGATTCAGTGGTGCTGACACTGCCCTGTCTTGAATTGCCGTGGGCATCGCCGGGCATTGAAGGGTTAACTGAGGGCACCTTCTCTGACAGCAGGGGAGGCTGAAAGGAACGATCTGTAACTGAGTGCCCCATTCACTGGGGGTGTTCCTTCCTTCCTTCACAGTGTAAGGTGTTAATTTGCTACCGGCTGTTGTGAGAAGGTCGGTAATACCTTGGCACAGAAACTCTGGGACTCTGCTACGTGTGTTCATGAAAGTGTCCAAAGGCTTCCCCAAAAGCCGTGTATTACACTGTTACTCGTCACCCTGCAGCCCACCTTGTGTTCATTTGGGTTTTCAGGCCTTGGGACACCTTGTGAAAAATGGACATTAGATTCCTTTGGACATTGTCTCTGTGTTTTGTCAGGCACTTTAATTTTCAAAGGTCTAAAGGCTGATAAGGGCAATAACAACTCTGCTACTGTTTCAATGAGCTCCATCTTCAGGTTGCTGGGCCATGTGTGGTAATGACCTCATTACAAGATATTCTTATCAGTAACATGTAGAAACAATTAGAGCTACTTAATACACTTAAACAATGTATCCAAGAGAATTCAGCGAGCATTTAACTGGCCTCGGGTTTTACAGATGTGAAGGTAAGTTTGGTTTCGTAAGTACATCCCAGGGCCTGGACAGAGAGCCAGAAGTTTTAGGGGCTGTTAGAAATGAGGTGGAGGTTGTGCCTTAGACACAGAGCAGAGACCTTTGGGAGCAGTCCTTGTGTTGTGGGACCCCTAAACAGCCCCTGCTCTTCTCTAAGGTCCCTCCCACTGCTCCAAAAGCTCAGGAAGAGTAGAAACAAATATGAAACTGGTATCAAAGAAGTGATGCAAGCAAAGAAAACCCTCCCCAGCCCTGGCAGGGAGGGGGCCAGGCTCAGCTGGCAGGGGTGGTGTGCTGGTGGCCCAGGACCCCACTGGGGGATGTGGCTGAACTGGACAGCAGGTCACAAAGCTGGTCCAGGCATTTTCTGCATCACATGAAGTCAAGAAAGAACAAATCTCCTCTTCCATGAGCCAAACCTGTGCTCTTCAGGGCCTATTAAAGTCGTGCCAGCCAGAGAAGTCCACATGTCCTGATGGGAAGGGGAAGCCTGGGTGATGGAGACCTCTTGTTGCCTCTCTGGCTTCCCAAAGGAACCAAGTGAAGTCCTTGAAAATTTGTGTCATCTCCTCAGTAGACTTGAATTCATTTTCTTACTATGACTTTATCCACATTGTCGTGTCTGTGCCATTGGGTGCAGAGCCTGTGAAATGGGGAAGCTCTCTGAGTAACTGAGGCACATGAATGCCCACAGCTACCAGTGTGCCCCTTGTCAGTGAGAAGGTTTGTGTTGCTTAAACTGAATCTCAGATGCCACTTGATTGAGGAAAGTTTAAAAAAAACCCTAAAAATGAAAAAATAATGGCTTTATTCAAAGTAGATTGAAAGTCACTGGTCGATTTGGGAGTAATAACAAGGGGAAAATTATCTGTTGAAAAGCAAATTTTGGACACATTAAAAATTTTAAATAAGGCCTTCTTCCAAGGCCCATTTACAGCAATAGAAGTCTTTTCAGTGGCTGCAGTGGGTATTGGACCAGGGCCTAAATTCCCATCTTGTAAATGTGGAAAGTTTGCAGCGTGGTGGAACAGTGCTGTATTCAAACCCTTGTGTGTGCACAAGTCTTACACCCCACTTTTGAAATTATAGGAGTTTCAAGAAAAGCCTGCTACAGTAATAGTGAAGTGAAAGTAATGTGGAAACTCTTCAGAAACACCAATAGAAGAAGTAAAGGATCCATTAAGGATTGTATGTGTAAACTGGATGCCACTTCAGAAGATGATAATATGATGCTGGTCATCTCAGATGCTGCAAGTCTGAGTTGTCTGAAGGAAACTTTAAAGGTTTATCAGATGCCAGTGCAAAGTGAAGGTAAATCTTACTGATTCTTGATAAATACCAGCTAACATTTTTCAAGTCCTTTAGCTTCAAATTAAATACACCACCTTGTTTCCTTCCTGCCTTTGATTTTGATGATGTTTCAATCTCTTGATGTATGTGTGGAGTCTCCTCCTATGGAGGAGGGTCTTGCCCCACTATGTCAAAATAGTACTATGCTGGTTTTGCAGATATTTTTAGTGGAAAGCATTTGTTGGCCAAGGGAAACACATGAGCTCTCAAAAAGATCCTTTTTTGTGTCAATAACTCTTGGTATTGATTTTTGCTCGCTTATTGATTGATAGTTCTGTCAGGGTTTGTTGTGTGATCTCTTACCTTGTTTCAGTACATCTTTGAAGAGATGTTTAGTGTAACAGTGTTTTGTTTATTGCCATGGTGTGCTGGTTGAGTCTCCATTGTTCCTTAACTGCCACACTTGTTACATTTCGGTGAGTTTGAAGGAAATCCAATATCCAACAATTCTTTACTGGATATGAATGAAATGTTCTGGCCATTCACTTTCTCCTTCAAGGATATCCTTCTTTTCCTCAGCTTTTTAAAAGGAACATTTTGCTTCTAAAGCGAGTTTTTTAAGGAAAATACCAAATCTTTCAAGATTCTGGTGTTTTTGTGTCTTTTGCCAAGGATTGTGATTGTTTCTGAAACCCAGGAAATATCTGAAACAAGCACAGAAGTGATACTACCATGCTGAAAGATGTTAATGACAACTGTAGCCAGGTCTTTGATCTTAGATAAATGAGGATGATTATTTTAAGCTTAGGAGAAGTTGTTCAGCTATTTTATGGAGTAAGGAAGTGGAGTCTTACTGTCCAAGGCACAGGATTTGGCTAGAAAGCCAATAAACCTAATAGAGAAACAGCAACTCCATGTGGGTCAGTGGGGTTTGTCAGGAGATGGAAATACAGGAGCTGGAGACTTGGCTGTTGACAGTGGTACTTGGCCTGGAGAGGGTATTATATGTAATTATTTGCTCTGAGCTGGACCATTCACAGCACTGACACCCCTGCCCTTCCACCCTTTGGGAAGCTGATGGTCAGGATTTTCCTTTGAGGTGCTCAAACCTTTGTGCTCTCTGCACATTTAACCAAACACTGAAGATCAGCACCAGTTTTCCCTCCCCTCCCAAATTTCTCAGGTTTACACAGTTTTCTGGTGGAACAGGTAGGATAATGGGAACAGAACCCTTTACGTTTCTTATAACAAGGGAAAATCTTGTTGTAAGATTTGGTGTCTCCCCTGTGGTTAGAGCAGAGCTCTGCAGGAGGGATGGGTTTCGTAGGAAGGGGTTCCATGGAATGTGGAGCCCTTTGGTTCTCCAGGGGACAGAGACCAAAAGTGAAGGACCTGCTTCAGTTCATCTCTGGGCAGGTCTGTTGCCATCCAGTGGTGCTTGGATGGCACAGGTAGTAAATAATATGTGGTTTTGGCCACAAGCTGTTCCTAAACCTGCAGGGATTCCTAAGTATCCTTTACCACCTCTCTGGCAAAAAAAGAACATGACGTTTTGAAATGTGAAGTGCAACTTCTGACTTTTATTTGCTTTAAAATCTCTCTTGATGCCTCCATAAAGCACTTTTTCTTTCTTTTTGGAAGACTTGAATGGCAGTTTGTCTTTAAATGCTCTTTGGAATGAGAAGGAACATTCTCTGACAAGTTACTTACAATGCAGGAGCTGTGTCCTTCAGGCCATTTCTCCCTGTCCTTTGGTAGGAGCTGAGGTTACTCATTTCAGTAACAAAGTGCACTCATGGGTAAGTCAAACCAGTTCATTTTGTGTATTGTAATGATTACTGAATGATTTCCATGAGTAAATATTAAAGCACCATTTCTGTGAAAGGTAAAATCAACATTTTTTTTAAAAATCTAGACAAATTTTATGATTTATCTCATTTCTACCACAGAGATTTGAAATTAGAGTTAAGAGCTGAGTTCAGGTCACTTAATATGTTTGTAATTGTCTATACCTATTTTGGTTCAATGTCTTATAAAAAGGGATAGGAAAATAGCAGCCATCCATGTCTTTCATGAGAGGAAGACCAGAATAAAACATCCTTGCACAAATTCTGTAGACACGACTTTTCAGACTTGTAGTTTTATGTTATTTTTGGCACTAAAAAAGAGAAGTTAATCAGGCCCTGATGGATGAACATGCACAAGGTCTAAAGGAGTCACCAGGAAGAAATTTGCTTATACATATTGTATTTCCAGCAGTGTTAGCAAACTGAAATCTCAGTAGAACCCTTTGAGATGGGGATGAGAAAACTGTTTTGGCTGTACTCTTGGAAGTGCTTTAGAGCACAGAGGGTGAGGCTCCATCCTGAGGGAGCTGTGCAGGTAAGCCCAGGACACCTCTGCCCTCCTGCACTTCCCTTCATTCAGACTGTGCATTAAATCTAGTGGGACTGAAGGAGGGATTTTGGAGACTAAATCTTTGCCAAAAGCTGAGTTAGGATCCTTAAGTTTAGGCCTGTGTGTCATTATGAACTGTCCAAGCTCTTTGAAATGCCCTGTATGACAGTGTGGTGATGGGACAAGGTTTATGGAGCATTATTTGCCATGACTTTGGGGATTTCAAACACTACCTCTAAAATTTCATGGTGTTCTCAGCATTCATTTTATATCAAAGATAATGCAACATTCCATTGAGGGAATTTATCCTGGAAGAACACGAAATGAAGGGATCCTCTGAGTTATAATGAAAGCTGGGAGCAGAGGAAGGAAGCTACTATTATTTTTTTCTTTTCTATTTTGTGTGTAAAAGTGCTGTTATTTATTTAGAAAGGCAGGATGGGTTGAGGATGAATGATGGCAGCTTTAATTTTACCATCTCCTTGCTTGAAATCCAGTGGTGGTTGTGTTCTTGTAACTTCAATTCATGGAACTGAAGACACAGAGGATGAGTCAAAGAGGTTAAAAATGCTGATTTATTACATGCTGTGAGTCAGGCAGGGACTCCTGAGCAGAAGCTGCTGCTGCTGAGCAGTGTGTATGTGCAGATAAAATCAACATTGCAGTTTCTGCTGCTTTCTGCCCTGGGCTAAATCATGGGCACTGGCAGGAGGTGTCCTGTGTCATCTGAAATTGCTTGGTGTCGTGTGCTGTCTGTGAATGGGGAGCAGTTGGATGTGGGAGGCAAGGAATTGTTCATTTGACAGAAATCACACTGCTCCAGCCACAGTAGGATCCCTGGTGTAGTAGCTGTTATTGTAGATTTGGTCAGCATTTAAACACCCAATGCTCTGTTCATGACTTACATTTAAGATGGGATTAGTAAATTACATTTTGGATGTTTTTAACCTACTTTTTCTATCAGTTATTTGTAGTGAGAATCAGATTTTTGAATTTGCTGCTCCATTTCTACCAATTCAATTGCATCATGTTTCCCACTGACCTAGAAACCTCCATTAACTTATCCAGACTTTGTGTGAAATCACTGGCATATAAATTAATGTTATTTATTATAGTCCTTAAATTAACCCAAATGATTTTGTATTGCTGTTTGCAGTTGTCTGTGTGAAATGCACCAGAAGACAGTACTTTGGAATTAGGGAAAATATTTTGATGCTGTAGGTGCAGGGGGCTCAGGGTGCTTTAAGATATAGCTTAGCTAATGTAATAAACTGCCTTTTATATCAGTGGCATATAAATTAATGTTATTTATTATATCCCTTAAAAGAACACAAATGATTTTCCATTCCTGTTTGCAGCTGCCTGTGTGAAATGGAATAGGAGACAGTACTTTGGAATTAGAGACAATGTTTTGATGCCATAAATGCAGGGGCCTCGGGTTGCTTTAGCTAATGTAATAACTGCCTTTCATATGCTGAAAGGTGAACGAAACCAACAATTAAAAATTTAAACTTATTAAGGAGTTGTTGCTGGCGCTGATTAGACAGTCAGCTGGTGAGACAGTCGCTTTTATATAACAGGATATTGTTTTGTTCATCATGTTGCCACATTTGGCAAACTTTTATCTTAATGCGCCTATGGGGAATTCCAGTCTGACCTCAATCTGGGTAAAGCCCCGGAGTGGCCGGAGCGGGGCGGGAGGTGCCAGGGCCCGTCACAGACTGTATATTTGTTATTCCATGGTAATCAGATTCATCATTCTGTTTAATAAAGATTTCAGCTGCCACGCGAATGCATAATCGGCTATGTCTGAGTGCCCGTCTTTTGTCTCGAGCAGATTGCTAAAACTGTATTAAGCATCATTAGACAAAAATGACGACCTTATTAATTATGTGTTTTCCAGCAGATTGGAGCTCATTATTATGCAAACACAGTACACAGAGAGGCACCAGAAGTAGCTCATTAATGTTTCTTTCCCTTAGTACGTAACAGATTATTATTGTGAAGTGTGCATGAAATAATTGCTAATTATGTGCCTTAAATTGTACAGTGATTGTCTGGCGAGATGTTTCTCGTGTGGTTTAAGAGCACTCTAGAAGGCCGTCAGAAGCTACAGGTTAACGGTGCTGAAGCGAGTAAAGCAGGGAAGGGAACCACAAAACAGGCATTTTATCACACGTTTTCCTGCCTGTAAGGAATAATTAGGGCAGCCATGGATTGCTTTGTAGTTACCTCTCACTACGCTGCTTATTGTGAAAGAAGTGACTCCCAGCTGGCCAATAATTTAATAGATCTGTCTGCCAAGGAATAGATACAGGGGAGTTTGAGCAGGGGGCTTCGAGTGCAAAATCCAGGAGATTGTGCAGTGGCAAAGCTTGGGTTCATGTGGATCCCTTATTTACACCCCACCAGAGTCTGGTGTGGCTCCAAACACTGCTCTGTCCACCGTGCCCTTTCCCAGCTACATTTCACGCGTCCTACAGACTCTTTATTCACAATTCTCCTTAAAATTCATGAGCATGATGGCAATGCCATGTTAGGATTTGGCACCCGTCTGGAGTTTGACAACTTTGTGCTAAGTGTGTAATTGGTTTAAGCTGGTAGTGCCTCCTGCTTATCCATGGCACATCTCCTGTAATCTGTCTGCCACCGTAGCTGATGAGACTTGGCCACAGCTGAAGTTTTTGCAGCGCTCGAAATAAAATCCTGATCCATTAAGGGTTTGCGTGGATTTAGCTTTATAATCTGGTTTAGAAATTGTGAGTGGTCAGATCTTGGATCCAAGCTTTGTTGTCCAAAAGATGCCATGAAAACCATTACATCAGCTCCAATTTTCCTGAGGTTGTCTTTGTTGACAATGTCACCCCAATGTGAGAGTGGCTCTTTCGGAAGCCAAGGGTTTGTGACTGGCAATTATTTATTATATATGAGCATTGAAACAGATATCTTGGATGGTTAGGAGGATAGTAACATTCATCTGACATTACTTACATTAAGTAATTTTAGAGTCTGACTGCATTTGGTTGATGTTAAATAGTTGCTTATGTCAGCTGATACCACCAGTTTAATACGGAGGTGGCTTCTTACAATGCAAGTCAAAATAAATGGAGCATGCGAGCTGTAAAATATTCTTCAAACATTTCATGTATAATAGATCATTCCTGAGTATTTATGAAGGACAGGCCTGTATTACACTTCCAAAAAATCAAAATGAAATTGTTCTGTAGAGGCCAAATTCTCTTTATTGCCCCCTTCACTGCTGGGCACGTGGATGTTGACTTGATAAATCACTTGACTGATCCAAATTGAAAATAGTTGGTGTGGCATTGCAGAAATTAGGGTTTATGTGGATTATTTGGAATGACAGGGAATATATTGCTGTGAACAGGCTCAGCTGTACTATCAACATGGAGTTTCTGGGAGCATGAGGATTGTAATTTTTAATAAATGCTTTCTGAATTTTCAGTGATAATATTGCACACTGGTGTGTGTGTAATGTAATGGCAGTGCAGGCAAACTCCCTCTTGTAGCAGCACTCACAAGCATTGCAGCTGATTGTCACATCAGGCTGCAAAGAAAGCACTTGTGTCCACAGTGGTTTGACACTGAAATGTTCCCATTTTTTTGACAGTTTTCCTTTACAATCCATATTTATTTGTTCCTATGAAATGACGTTTCCTGCTCTGTGTATTTTCTTTCCCTGCTACTTTGAATTTAACTGATCTGTTTAGTTACCAATCTTAATTAATGAATTTAAATCTAGTCTGTGTTATTGTCAGTGTGTGGTTGTATTTCATAGGAAAAGCTACACCCCCAGCACTCCAGCTCTTGAGCATAAGGATTGCTGAGAATTTTGAATAATTTCCAGGGAATATTGGAACTCAGCTGAGTTTGTGTCAGTGCATTAAATGTTTTCCAGGAGTCTGCATGCACATTGTCAGAAGGGAAAAGCCGGGGATGACCTTGGAAAAGGTTTTTCTTGTTGCCTCTTCCTGCTGGTGCCAGAATCCGTGGTCTCCCAGGAATCCCCTGCCTGAATTGCTTTGCCTGTGCTTGACACTGAATGTGGTTATTTTCCCTTGGCCCAAAGGAGTTTGTTCCTTCTGTGTCCACGAGATGATCCTTGCTGTGATCAGTGCTGCGTTCAGCTCAGGGGAGATTGGTGTTTGCTGAAGGGGCAGCCTTATTAAAGAACTAAAAATGGGTTTATTGCTCTGGGAAGAAGCTGAACAGTGTTTCAGTAAAAGCCTCAGTGTGTGCTAGTGTTGGTCATTCCAAAATCTTATGTTTATTTATCATCATACCCATGCTTACACTGTTCTTGGATAAGCCTGGAAGCTCTGGGTGTCAGGGACTGAATGTTTTATTCTTTAATTCATCAGGATCTATATTTAAGTGGACCTAAATCTTTGCTTTCAAATATACATAATTTCTTTGAATGTTTTTTAGAGAGGGATGTATTTAAAAATACAAAACTAGTATTAGGCTTGCTCAACATGTATTATTGTTTTCTTGGAGTGCTGAGACAGTCCCAGCACTGATTTATTGGCTGCCTGGTGCTGATAATCAAGTGATCTTTCATCAGCAAGGCCAGTGCTCACTGAGGCTGTGAGTGGCAAAATGCAATCATTTTCCTTGCTTCCTGCTGCAGAAGGAGAGCCAGGTTTGGTGTAAATAAACTCAGGTATCTTTGCAGGTGGAAAGGTTCTGCCCTTCCCCTGCTCCTGTCTCTGAGCTTCCCTCTGTCTCTGCTCCACCAGGGCAAATCCAGGAGAATCTGCCCTGCCAAAGGCATCTCTGGGATGGTTTGGATTAGGAATATTGCCATTTTTGTGGGATTATTTTCATACTGGCTTATTTCAGGCATCTGATCTGTGGTCCAAGTGTTTTTTATCACTAAAACAGGCTCTGGGATGTGAAGAAGCCCCAAGTCAGTGCACTGAGAGCTGCTGCTCCAAAGTTATGGAAAATGTGCAGTAGCAGCTGCTGAAATTGCAGCTTCAACACTGCAATTGTTTTATGTGCCAATGAGCAGCCACTGTTGCAGGGCAGTATTTGCTCCTGACTGTGGCAGGCACACAGTGCAGCTGCCACAGACCCGTCCAGCAGAGGAACAAAACCCCTCTTTGGCACCACCTGGGGGAACTTGGCCCTTTGTGGGGCTGAATTCAAACCAGCACCCTGCTCGTGCTCAGGGGAAGGGAAAGCTCCACCATCCCTGCCAGGAGGCCAAATGGCTCATAATAATGGTTATAGCAAGGGCTTTTTAGAATTGTATCTCGTGCCACAATTAAAATTTGGTGAGGCAGTTAAAGCATCTAAACTTCTCTTCATAAATTTTATATACTGAACTCTCCCTTCTTATAAATGTCTGTGCCATTATGAAATGTAAGTCTCCCATCAAGGTAAAACGTTTATAATTCAGCTTTCCTTCTCAAAGTGAGTGTGCTTTCAAGTAGTTGGCCACCAGGTTTACTAAGTGATAGCCATTTTTCACACCCTGAGAGCCAAGTGGCTGTAGCAGAATGAAAGAATTAGATTTGTTGCAGATGTTTTGTAGCTCCCATACCTCTGGGTTCTGTGAGCCATTCCCCCTTGGTAGGAAATTAGGATAAAATTGATTTATAGAAGTTGAAAATGCTCTTCTAGATTTACATAATTAAAGTCCACGCTGTGCATCAGCCCCCAGCCTGTGGTATGCAGTGAGCAGGGATACTCCCTGTAGTAGTTGTGTCTGGCTCCTTCACTGGAGGAATTCTAGTTTGGGAACTTTTCTAGTTCTTAAATTGCAACCATACAGCAATAATATAAGGTGGGGGGTGGAGAGAGAGACAATTACCACCATCCTTCCATATGTAATTTCTATATGGTATTGGTTATTTTTATTGTTCATAGTTTCTTCCTCTTGATGAAACACAAACATTTGGCCAAAATGTTTCCCTGAAGTAAGTGAAGCCAAAGATAAATTTGGTTCTTTCTCCTCTCTGAATGGCTTGAAATAATAGTAATAATAATAATAAAAAGAATGGGCCAGGAGTTGAAGTTCTCCTGGTGTTTATAGATGGATGTGTGGCTGTACAAAGATTTAGCCATGTGTCTCTTCAGGGGAGGAAGAAGGTTCTCAGATAAAGCAATACCTCAGCACATCTGAATTCCTGTAAGCCCCACGTGACTCCAAACACGTTTGGGCTCTGTCCTGCAGTGCCCAGTACAGGGTGGAACAACCTTTGGTGTCAGTTTAGCTTGTGTTCGTCAGGTGCTTTGACATGCTCAGGATAAAGGCTGAATTATTATTGTTATTATTATTGTTTAGGGGACTCTTGTCAGTCTTCTGCCATTTACAGACTTCCACAGATTAGTTTTGAAGATGTTATAATTTAAAAATAATGAGTGTTTTCCTTCTAATTGAATCTTCCCTGGATATGTAAGACCTCTCATATATTGTTTTTTTGTTAATACAGTGTAGAAAATGGTGGGTTTAGCTTAAGGGAAAAGCAAAGAGCTGCTCTTGGGCAGTTCTGACATCGAAGTTTTCTATTTCATCAACCTCAGCTGCAGTTCACACTTGTGGAAACTCTAAGTGTCCCTCTTATTTTTAACAGCAGCCCAGGGTATGGTTGAAAGAGGCATATTTCCATTTTGGCTTTTGTTTGAGCAGCTTCCAAAACATCATTCTCCTTTTATTTTTTTTATTTTTTTTTTCTGGAAGATTTGCCAAGTCTAGCTCAGATTAAGTTTCTTTGTTAGATTTGTTCTTTTAAGCATCTGGATCAGAAATTGTATCCCATGCTCTGTAGTAATGAAACATTTGGAAATCATCTGAGAAATGGTAGTAAGCCATGATAGTACTGCACATTCTTTCTGAAAGTAAGAAAAGTGCAGCTCACAGAGTGGTTTGGGTGGGTGTTTCTGGAGTAAATGTTATTTTGTTTGAACCCCCCTACCAAGAGCTTACACCTCCTTCTTCTGGGACACGAGCAGGCCTTGTTATCTCTCAAGCTGTTGCCATCTCTTTTATCACTGCACAAGCCTCATTTGCTTGATGCATATATATCATGCCAAATTTTAACCTTCTACCATATTTCTGGGTGGAAAAAAAAATAAATAAAGGTTATTTTTATTGTAACTCATAAAGCCCCAAGCTGAGGGATGGTTGGGTTTGGTTTCTCTGATACACTGCACTACTTATGCTTTTAAAAGATGAATCCACAGTGTATGTGCAAGTTCATCAAGGCAGCTGAACCCCTGTTTTACTAGTTTAAAATGAATCATTAGAATTTACACTAATAGGAAAAATGTTTTTCTCGTGTCATAAACGTGAGAGCCATTGTATAAAGTCAGCCTGCTCATACTCTACTTTCAGTATAAATTTTATTGAAGAACAGAGTTTATTGAAGAGAACCAGATCTGGACTCCAGTGGTAAAGAACTGGCACATCCTCTTCATTAGCTGGAAGGCCAAGGAATTGAAACCTTTGTCCCTTGAATACAGGCTGGGGAAAAGAAGAGGAGGCACTTGGGGAATTTGGAAAGGAATATGTATGTTTTGCATTACTTTTTAGGCAAATGTATTTATTCCCTGAAAAGAGTTAGTGCTGTAGCCAAAACACTCCTTGCATTCCCCCACAGTCTGCTGGCCACATGATCCACTGGGATTAAGAGCCCAGCTTTGGTTTGGGTGGTTTGGTAGATGCAGATGTCTGAATGTTAATGAGTAGTACTTTAACTTTTATTAATTTATTTCCCAACTATTTAGTTGCTTTGAAAGTCATGCAAAGCAACAAGAGAAGTGCCATGAATAGAACCAGAATGTTGCCTTTCTTACAGCTGGATTTCAGCTATCAGCTGATAAAACAGAGCCCAAATACAAACCACTTGTTGCTTTGGGTTTTGTTATGAATGTCACCTCCAGGGAATGAGTCAGAGCCAATTTTCTCTTCAAGAGAGTGGAATTTTTCCTCCTGTTCCCTTTTAAACTTGTGTTATCTACTGCACTTTGTTATGTGGTGTCTCTTGTAAAATGTCTTTCTGCACAGTTTGTATTTCAGCCTTTATGTTAGAAATACTCAGCCTGGCTGGAAAGGCACTGACATGGTGGGTAAGCAAAGGGGACAAGTCAAAGAGGGGCTTGTCAATAATCCAAATTTGTCCTTCATCTGGAAGTTGATTCAACTGAGTCAGTGAAATCTCCCTTGTTTGCCATTGGCTTCCATAAACTGTGTTGGTTACCCTTACAAAAGAATTCATACAAATGTTTAATTCTGTGTGAGGGAATAATGTTTTCTCTGTGGGACAGGCGGGCTCGGAGCCTCGTGGGTTCATCCATTTCCCTGGCACTGGAGATATTTCGTGCACCAGGGAGCCATTTCTCTGATTTCCAGATACTGTTCTGGCTTGCATTTAGTTTGCTTTTAAAGGCTGATTTCTGGCACCCTCCTGTGTCACCCAAGATCATTCATTTTTTGGTTTTCCCCAGGTTTGGGGCCTGTTTGCCCCATTGGGAATGTCCCTGTGTTGGTGAAGGAGAAAGTAGCGTGGATGGTTGTGCAGGAGCAGGAAAAGGCAGATGGCTGCTCTGCTAATGGGGCTTCTCCATTTGATCTCACAGGGAGAGGGACCTTTTCATTGTTGCAATTTCTCAAAGCTCATTGATTTTTCATTCTCACAGGATTTGTTTGCTTTGGAGTCACTGCTGTGCTGTTGTCATTAGATGCTGCACCTTTCACTGGGCTGCACATTTCACTGGGTTTTCCATGCTTGCTCTTTTAGGATTCCAGCACTGAACTTCTTCCTTCCCCCCTTTGCACTGAGAGCACCCATTAGATCCTAAATAAACCAGGCACAGTCATTCCTTTCTATTGTTTATAATCTAAATGCAACACGAGCTATTTTACAGTTTTAACTTAGCACTCCAAAATATTAAAATAAAAATTTACCAGAACACTTTTGTTTTCTAATTCAGCAGCAATGTCTCATTATGTGTGATTTTTTGCTCCCAAAATTCTTTTAGAAAGCATTTCCTTAATTTAAACAAAACAAAACCCACAAGAGATACTCTGGATGAAACATTAGCCACGTTGTACAGCATTATTCAAGTTCTTCATCCTCTTCTGAGGGAAACCAGGATGAAATGCCTTGAGATCAAGGGTGCAAAACTGCCACAAGTTTTGTGAAGCTGTTTGCTTAAGCAGGAACAGCTGCACTCTTGTATTGCCTCTTTTTTAATTAGTTGAACCCACTTCCTCCACTCTGTACTTCCTTCTGGTCTGGATGTGGAAAATATGAAAATCAGGATTTAATAGAGATTCATGTTTACTTACTTCTGCATTTGGGTTTATAGCACAAATTAATGCAACTGGGTTTTCTCTTCTTCTCTATTTATCATCTTATTACTAATATTTTTAGAATAAACTGAATGCTGACCCTTCAGATCTTTGTTTTCTGCAGTTCCAGCCGTGCCAGCTGGCTCTTGGCATCAGCCAAGCTCTTCTTCAGAGCTGTTCCTCTAGAGCTCCTGTTTTATTGTGTTAACACAGCCCTGTTGCCATCACGGGGGGTGGTTCTCAGCCAGTTGTTTGGTGTCATTAAGTTGATTGCCAGTCATTAGAGATGCTGTTGCTTTTGTGCTTGGCACAAGCTGGGCATGTCAGCCCTAAGCTGGAGCTTTGTGTGACTGTGTCTTTGTGACATGACTCAGCTCTGGTGGGTTTATGTTGTCAGAACCTGAGCTACATCAGAACCTGCAAAGGAGTTGTTTCCAAAGGGGGTGGAAGCAGGACAGGAGTTTCAGTCATTCCGATGCTTCATGGCGTGCTAAAGAAAAAAGTGAAATGTCAGCATTTCAGACACCCTTTGCACCCCCTGTTAGACCCTAAATAGCACAGCAGGACACTGAGGAGTTAGAAACAGCCCAGGTCTGCCTCTGCCCTCTGCCTTTTATCTATTAATGCTTTCAAAAAATTATTAAGTTTATGAGTAGCCAAAATGACAGACACAGATAATACTAAAAGCCCATGGTGGTTGAAGTGTTTAAGATTTCCTTAAATCCACCTTTGGCACTGGTGGGAGGAGAGGGGGTGACAGAAGGGCCCAAGTGTGTTGTGTGGCAGGGACAGGGACAGAGCCCAAGCACAAACTGCTGAAATGCTTTAGGAACTACTCCATGAAGTCCAGGGGTGTTTGTGTGTGTGAGGCAGGATCAGTGCCATGGGGACAGAGCCTGTGTAGCTTTAGGGCTTATTGCATAACAATTTTCTCATTTGCAAAAGGTATCCCAGGCAGACAACGGTTGGACTGATTAATACATTTTCAAACAAATGTATAAGTTGCTGCTTATCTTGTCCCAGGTTAGATTGAAAGCCCTCTTCTAGGATCCTGTGATAAGAATTTATGGGAATCTCTGTTTCCACACTAATATTTTTTAGGTATAAAAGAGGAAATATGCCTGATGATATTAATTTGCTGTTAACTAATACAGTACAACAGCAGTAAGTGGCAGTTAATCTATCAACCCCCTGCCATGACATCTTACTTGTTGTTTTAATATGTTATAAGCATGAAATGTGTTTTTCAGGTATGTTTTACATTTGCACCAGGTAATGGAAAGTACAATATATTACGTGCTTGTGCCCTAGAGGAAACTTTGAAACAAAGCTAATTGAATGCAGTAAATCACTGCCTGCCTTGCCTGGGCTCTGCCTGCTGCCTTGTGTGTCTGAGCCCGTCCAGGGAGCCCTGCTGGCACTGACAGGGGAGCAGAGCTGCTCCCTGCCTTTGCCTTGGGACAAGGCTGGAGAACAAAAAGAGAGGGAAAATTAAACCCTGGGTTTTTTACTAAGGTTTAGAGTCTTATTGCAGGTTGCTGTGACTATTGGTAGCGAGACTCTAGTTTTTCAAATAATTAGGAACATCCCCAAGGTAATAAATCTGCCCTGAAATCCCTTTGGCCGAGGCCGTTGTGTGGGTTTGTGTTTAACTGTGTCTCTGCACAGGTGATTTATCAGGTGTTTGTTTTCAAAAGCTTTCGTGCTGAGATGATTTGATGCACAGTAGGTTTAATAACTTAAATGCTGAGATTATTATTCCTGTTTGGTGTGGGGTTTATTTACTCCCTTATCAGACACTAATCCTAAAGGCTGCCTGGTCCTGTGAATATGCAGCTTGGTTTAGTTGGTGCCTCACTTTTCACAGCATCTGGCACAGCCCCGTGTGGTGAATACAAACTTAAATATAGCAAATATTGCCCTCTTTTTTGGAAATGCAGTACAGCATGTGGTCACTCCGTGGCCACTTGGGCTTCTCAAAAGGAGTTTAGCTGCTTTCCAAGTGGTGATATGTTGTACTGAAAGTTTCTAAGAACATAAAAATGGAGGAGTTTTAAGAGAAGCAATGGTGTGGATTATAAGTAATCCAGTCACAATAAATGTAGCCCAGGCTTGCAGTCCTGGTTCATCCAGGCTCTGGCCCCACCCAGGTGTTTGTTTAGGAGAAGACACGATGAGAGAGGAATTTCACTCAGAGCTGGTTGGACAAGTCGAGTGTCAGGTGGTTTCAATGGCAGAATGAGCCAGGCTTTGTTAGGAGCTCTTGTTTCTGAATGCTTTCCATCACAACTCAGTTATTGATCTCTCAACACACTGAACGCTCTATTGAGCTATAACACAAATACTAAAGGCACCAGAAGTGGCTCTGTAACTTCCTCTGTGCTTTCATCTTTTAAAACACAGATATTACACAAATGCTTTTGTTCTGATAACAGCACAGAATGAAAAACTGAAACTGCTGCTCAAAGTGCCACTGCTGGTTTAAACCTGGCTTGGAATCTCCTCCTTTGGAGAGGTCTGTTTTTAAGAAAATCTCATCTTAAGTCCTACTTAGCTTAGAATTCAAAATATCTCCAGCAGACTAAAACATGGTGGCTGAACCCAATTGCAAACAGATGGGATTTTCTTATTCTGATTGGCCATATGTTGCCATAGGAAAAAAATGGAAAAATCCAGACAAAACATAACTCATCTGAAGGACATGACCTTGATAGTTCCTGACTACTATGTGGAATTTTTTCCTGACACATAGAATATTTTAAATATTCTGTGAGAGTGGCAGATATTTGTAAAGGAAGGGGTATAACGCTTGTTTAGGTAGTTTAGAGGGAAAATACAGCTTGGGGGGGAAAAAAAAGCCCTCTAAGCCCCCCCAAAATCTCTGCCATGGCCACAGGTGTAAACAGAAAGTGCAGAACCTGTGCAAGCTGGAGATGAATCATTCAAAGCCTTTCTCCTGGGCATTCCTTCATGGAAATGAATAATAACTGTAAGTGTCTGAACAGTGTAAATCACACTTGCACTTGGAAAACCTCTTAAAATACAAACATGCTCTATTTCTAATAGACTGGGAGGTTTATAGCTTTCAAAAGTGCAGTTTTATGTGGCTTACTTTAAGAATAGTTCATATTCACTTACTTTTTAGACCTTACATTCCCATATACACATCCCACTGATTATTTCTAATAGTTAAAGAGTTAAAAATGACTGTTACTACATAGAAATATAAATTAAACACTTGTAAAGGGATGTGGACATACAATGCTGTAAATGTTTGGATTGTCTGTTGTATCTTTTGTCTATAGGATGTATGAAACCATTGACACAGTTAGGACTTGTCTGTCTAGATTGATATAATTTATATATAATATTATAGGATTTCTATAATGCATTTATTTTCAAGTCTCTAATATACCTATTTGTACAAATCACACCAATCCACAGCAGTCACATATTGAATACTCTGCATTATTGCTCTGTCATCTTTCAAGCTGGTACCTGGTACTACACAATGTTTTTCACTGCCTTCCACATTTGAAACTTGCCACAGGACAGAACCCATACCTTGGCAAATCCATTTAGCCTCGATTCTAACCACTCTTCACAACATTGGGCCTTGGGGACCCCCTCAATGGGCTTTGAATGGATTAATAACACAACATGCAAAGTAAGTTGACAGTAAAACTTTCACTGGTGTTTGGCTGAGCTCATGTAAATATGATACTGATGAAGTGTGACTAAATCCCTGGTTAAAAACTCCAGCTCCTTTTGGAGAGAAGTTGAAGGTTATTATGTGGTGGTATTATGCATGCAGAAAGTAATTGAGGATTTCTCCCAGTGGAGGTTTATAGATGATGTACAGGGAGTTCTGCTCAGTTTAAATTCCATTAAAATATGTTACAGTTACATTGAAGGTACTGTTGAAAGTATCAATGAACTTCGTAGTTCAGCTCATCATTCTCTTCCCTTCCCTGTTTTGCCTCTTGGTAAAACTGTCTGAATATACATCTAAAAGTATTTATTGTGATTAGGGCATTTTCAAGAAGGTTTCTCAAGCAGTTCAAAGCAGGTTCTACAGGTTTAATTGGAGTAATGTTTCCCTTTTCCATATCAAACCCTTCTGTTTTGGAGTAAATATTATATTTTCATTGCTCTCTTAAAAAAGTTAAACTAAGAGAAGTGACTCTCCCAAGTTACCTCATTTGAAAATTCTTTGTCTTGATAGAAATAGTTTATGCCAAATTATAGGATATAGTGATTTAAAGCAAACTTCAGCCAGTACATTAAGGGAGCCCAGGAAAAGCCATTTTTTCTATAATTAGATTTTTAAAACTTAATGTCCTTCTAGTTTCCTGGACTGTGTTGGTCTGTGCATGAGTGGTAAGTGTGAGGAGAGCATTTAGACACTTCTGAAAGGAGAAGAAGATGAGTCTGGTGATACCTTTAAAGAGAAGAAAGCCCTGTGATCTGCTGGAGTTGCATAAAACTTCTTTAGACGTGTTTGGGATTTGCATGGCATGGGCTGTACCTGCGTGGGCCTTACAGTGTGTGCAGACTTTGCAGGGGGATGGATGAGCAAGGCACTGGAGTGGTTTGGGAGAAAAGGGTTGTTTGCACAAGGCACGGAAGGTAAAACCAGAGAGAGAATCCATCAATCACAGAACTCATCGAAGGACGTGAGCAGAGACGTTCTGGTTTGGGCCCTCACACAGAGACAAGATCAGACATAATTACACCGTCTTTGTCAAATGCCTGTCATCCTAAAAATCTCCTCTGAAAGAGATCCCAGGGGCTCCTTGAGCAGCTGCTCTGGGTGGTGCTGCCGTGAGGGCTGCGAAGGTTCCCCATGTACAACCTTAATCTTTGCTGCAAATTAAGCTCATTTCTCGTGTCTCCAGCAGCAGAGGACAAGAACAGTTTTCCAATGACAGATCATCAAGCACATGTTGAAAGGTTTGGGAGGAGTCAACTTCTGTAACAATGCACAGTTAAATTTAGTGCAAATGATCAGAAGGAGAGGAACAGCTGCTGAAAGACAAGTGGGGGCAGCCCTTTATTGTTGTTAACCACCCTGATCTGGGACTGTCAGAACGAGAAAGAATATATTCAGAGCAAGAAATTGCACACAAAGCAAATCCAAAGCGACTGTGAGCTGCTGCAGGAGCTTCTGTGGCCAGGTCCTGCCCACCTGGAGCCTGGCTGAGCCACAGAGCAGTGGCATGCCTTAGCTGGCTGCAGGTTACAAGTGGTGGGACATCTCTTAGTGTAGGCTGAAAAGGACATTTTTATCACAGCTGCCTTGGTTCCAAAGGAATATTTGGGAACTTGATTATATTAGATTGTTTATTTGAAAATAATAACCAGAAAGTCGGGTTTCTAATGGAGGGGGGGTGGGAAATGAGCTCAACAATGAAGGAGAAGCATTTGATGTACATGAAAGCCTCTGGTACTTCTCAGGCATTGCTGAATTAAATTGTGAGGCTCCTTGAAACGGGTTGTGACATGTGCCTTGTGCGTAAATGGATTCCAAAAGCAGTTAGAAATACTCATGGAAGAAAGCTCTGAAAATCCATGAACTGGAACCTGGGCTGTGAGTCAGTGGAGTTCTGGGTTTTTTCTCTTCGTGGTCACTCCTGGCCACTCTCAGAATGGTCTTGTGGATTCAGGTGGATGTTTAGCCTGGCCCAGACAAGCTTTATTCAAGTTGGTGGAGACCTTGGGATATCCTTAGTCCAGCTTCCTGCTCGCAGCAGGATTTAACTTGGACCAGGTTTCTCGGGACTTTGTCCAACCTCAGAAACTTCCAAGGCAGGGTGGAGATTTCCCTGCCTCTCTTGGCCTCTGCAGCACTGCTCCGTTTTCCTCTCAGTGAGGGGTTTTGGTTTCCTGACATGCAGTCAGAGCTTTGTTTTCACTCACAGCCTCAGTCTCTTGTCCCACACCGGTGAAGGTGCTGGGTTCCATCCCCTTGGGGACCTTGTGGGCTCTGCTGAGCTGCTTGGCATGGGACCAAACTGCTGTTGGATGGACCTGAGGGGGATTTTGGGATACCCAGATCTTTACACTCGTGTCCCCCGAAAGCACTGGAGTGTTTCTGCTCCTGCAGCTCTGCCCACGCTCCTGAAGTTTGTTCAGCTTTCCCAGTTGGGCCACTCTCAATAGAAAATTTCCATCCACCTTCTAATCCCTCCAGTCCCACTTAGATGTAAAGGTTGTATATAGAGCAAAGCAAATAAAAGCATCAGGGTTAGGCAGTAAGGAAACAAATATGCTAAGGCCTGTGAAATGGTAAATGGTGTTAGTATTCTGGTGCAGTCTGTAATACAATTTTTTCCTTTTACTCTACCAGCTATTCCAATTAAATTAAGTACCTTTTATGTGTGGTATCAGCATAGAGTGGATATTAATTTCTCTCTTGTGCTTGAGAAAAGAATGTAGTTAATATACTTCCTTTATAGTAAGGTCTTGCTATAAAGTATTTATCTCTGGAATGAATGTGATTATTGTAGGGACACAGTTCTTAGATGTTCATTGAAATGTAACAAATATATATTCAGTAATCCTGCAGTTGTTTAACTAAATTAAATCAATACAAGTGTAGTTGGTAGCTTTAGTGAGGTAGAAGACCTTTTGTACATCAAATAAGTGACAGGAAAACAAAACTGGCTTTATTATGGAAGGGAATTTTTTATACTTTGTTTTTGCTGTGTCCCAAATTCAATGTAATTTTTATTATTCTCTATTTCAAATTTCAGTCAAACATTAAATACTTTTGATGGGGGGTTTTCCCCCAACTTTGATTTCCATCATGCTTTCGAACCAGGCCTTGCAGGGCTGCAGGTACCTCAAGTTTCTTAAGATTCTGTAATGAAGAGTGGGCTTTTTGCCTTAATTAGTTCCATGGGCTGTGGACATTCATGGTGTACCTACACAGTAAATATAATAGTATGGTGCAAGATTAAGAGGGAGGGGGAAAACCTCCCCTGCATTTGCAGCCTCCTGTGTGTCTCTGCACGTGTATTTCAATACAATCATTAGCCATGTCTCATCATCTCTGTGCCCTCATTGTACTTAACCTGGGGTCACTGTAATATTTCTTAGTTTTAATGCTGCCAGATTTATTAAAGGGTCGCTGATAAATTCTTTTAATCCAATGTGACTTATTGATTCATGTATTTGAAAGATCTTTAATATCCTCTTTGTACCTTTGATTCCTTAAGTGTTGTAAAAAGGCAGAAATTGGTAATTGTTGGTAACAAGATCTCTGGGCCTCAGAACTGTGTCTCATTCATTTAAAGAGGATTAGGAGAGGCAGGAGCTCACAGAGCAGGAGCCAGAACAGAACAAAACCCCAAATAGACTTAGGGATGGTGCACACAATAGGTGGTTTAAGCATGTCTGTTGGAACAACAGCACCCGGGCAAGCACGTGTGCCACCCTGGGAGGGGGCAGCTCTCCTGAAACAGGGCTCACATGCACAGGGAAGGCAGTGATCAAACAGCTCCTGAATTACAGATGTTTGCTTGCATCAGTTTATTTGGTCAAGGCCACAATGGAAGAATGGTGTGCTAACTGGGAAAAGCATTTTGTGCAGGAAGGGAAAACTTGCTGCTACTGGAGAGCCACTTAATTCCTGTCCAAACTAAACCCGAGTATCTCTCCTTCATGAACTGAGTCACTGCTGAACTGCATTCAAGCCAGTCAAAGGATGAGGGAATTAGAGATGTACAAAGGCAAAGCTTGTCTAGGCACATAGCATTTAAACTAAAAAATGATGAACCAATTAGTTCATTAAGTGACCATCCAAGAAGTGCAAGTAGCTGCTGCAGGTGAGGCAATGTGGACTTGGCAGTTAGAGCTTTTCTTGTTGTTTTTTTTTTTTTACTTTTTTCCTGTAGTTCTAATGTTTTTTCCTGTTTTCCACCAAAAAAGGGTTCAGACTGGTATTGTCCTGCTGGATAACTCGTTTGGTCATATGTTTAGATCCATCCCCAGGGAGAGCTGGGCAATCTGAGAGCTCTGCATCTGCTGCTGAATGGGCCAGGTAGTGCTTGGCACTCCTCAGCTGGCACTGAATGTCACACACAACCAGTGCTCTCCTTACCTGGAAAAACTGGCACTGGCAGCTGTGGCAGGTCACTGTGTACAGGAGGCTCCATGGGAGGAAATAGGAAGGAGCTGTACAGTCATTCTGCATTCTTGGGGTGTTATTTGCTTTGGTGTCAGGGTAAGCAGGCTCAGATCTGCCCTGTCAGCGTGTGGGCACCACTGGGAACACAAAGCACTCGTGGACAGCAAAGCTTTACTGCTCTGGCAGTACTGGGGGCAATCCATGGCCTCCTCAGTGCGGAATGAGAAGGGTCGGCATGGCTTTTATCCCTCTTTGGGGACACAGAATTGCATTTCAGGGTGGTATCATGCCTGGCTGTGATTGCTGCCAGGCGTGTGCCTTGTTTTGCCATCAGGAATGGCAGCAAACCCAGCGTGAATTCACCGAGTGCCCGTGGCGCTCACCCAGAGTGGTTTCCCAGCCAGCACCGTGCCAGGTATTTCAAGCAATAAGGATATCTGCCTGATAAGTTATTTTTCTCTCTGGAATCCAACGTTCAGATCCTTCTGTCAAGCCTGCATGTTCTCCAATTGCATTCCAGACTTAGCTAATGATCTTGCAATGCTTCAGACAGAAAGTGGAAGTGAACACATGAAGTGCCAAAAGAAACTCTGAAAGAAGTCTCGCTGTAGCTGAGCAATAATTCATGGCTGATGACATTACCAGAAGTGATGAGTTTCACACACACCCACATTTAGAGGGGTTGTATTTTTTTTTAAAATGGAAAGCTGCAAAATCCATAGGAGCAGCAATGGGAGAGGGTGCCAGGAGCAGACATGGCATCCTCCTGGAATTTAATAAGCAAATGTCGCCGGATGGTTTTGTTGTTAGGGCGTTGTGTTCTCAGACCCATCTCAGCTCCTGAGACTCCCTGTGGTCTGTTGCAATTTGTATGTTTGGGAATATAGAGCATGGATCTCGTTTCATTTCTGCCAGGGCTTTGCTGAGACAGTGCTCTCAGGTGACCTGTGGTGTCTGTAAACACGTGCCATGGTGGTTCTCGGTGATGGACGCGCTCCTCTCTGACAGCACAAATCCAGGCCAGGGCGGCCCTGGCTGTCAGCACAGCGACCCCTCTTTTGGGGGCCGTGATTAAATTGTAATGCCATTAGGGCTTCACTGCATTTTACAAACAATAAGGTGGGCAGGAGAGCCAAGGGGCTGCAGTGGAGCTCTGGGGCCGGGCAGTGGCTGCTCCAGCCTGTCCAGTGGGATCCCCAGGCTGGGAAATGCTGAGCAGTTCCTGTTCTTTCGCTGGGGCTCCACAGGATGCTGCTCTTTCCTGCACTGATGCCACCTGTCCCTTTGTTTGGTGTCTGGGCACATTTTCTGGGCTGGTTCTCAAAACACAGGCAACTGGTATCAGATATTTTTTCCAAAGCCTACACGCTTTATTTCTTACCTACCCCTGTGATTTAACAGTGGTATTTATTTGACTTCAAGGTCTCTAAGCAATGTGTGACAAGTTATGCAGGATATGACCTACTTAATTTTTTGGCTGTTCATACCTTGGGTCTGCTTTACTTTAGGGAATACCTTTATATTTTATTTATTTTTTTTAAGCAGATGTGTTTGTGTGCACACAAACACATGCACAGGGATATGGCTGGGTGTATATACAGCTTTCATTCTATAGCAATTTAAGCCATTCAGAACTGGCCATTCAAAGCTGTAGAGCTGTTACAGAAAGTTTCTGGTTTAACCTCCAGCTTTCCAAGCCTTCCTTGGCAATGGCTTTGTTTCTTTTGAAGATTATAGATGAATGAGGACCATTGGACACAATGCTGGAAGATGAGTGGGAGGCTAATTTCACTTCTATGTGTGACTTAAGCCCTGTATGTCATGTCAGAGCTAGGGCTGGGTGCCTGGGTGTACAAATTATAAGGGTGACAAGTAGTGAATATATTTATTTCTGAGCATTTACAGGTTTAAAACACAGCATGTTTACTTGGAGGTTATTTCTTTACCCTTTTTTTTGTTAATAGCTCCCTCTGGAGAATTCTATTTTTGTATTACCTTGTTTGTCATAATGTGCAGAAAAGCAATGAATTCTTATATTTTTCTTTATTTCCCTCTGGCTTTGTTTGGGAAGGCCAAAAGGAGGTGTAGAATATTCCAGCATCTATTAGTGCCTCTGAGGCAGCACTTAATGAGGGGACACAGCTCGTACAGAAGTTTCATGGCTGGTGTTAATGCAGTTTTGTAATAGAGATTTTGATATTCTGGTTTGTGCTGATATGGATATTCAGAGCATCTTTAAATGGGAAGGGCAGAGTGAGATTGGCCCTTGGAGCAGCCAATTCCCTCTGGGGTCCTCTGGGAACATCCAGGGGGTTGGTTAAACTTTAGTACAGAACAATATTGTTTATACTAAGGCATTATTCAGACCCTCTCTACAGGTATAAACTGAGACTGAAGATGGATGAATATTTGAAAAATATTAAATAAACCCCCCAGTTTGAAATAGTCTTTCTGCAAGTACTAAGTGTTCCGTGCTTAATTGGCATATATTTCATGCTCTTCAATGTTTTATTACATTTATTTTCTGCCTGGTCTGTTATGAATTGCTCAAGTGCATCGGCCCTTTGAATTTCTCAGCTGTTCTCTCTTCAGCAATGCAAGATAATAAAACTCGCCCAGATTTGGGGATTAGAACCATGTTAATGGTTGCAAGTAGTTGCTAACTTGAGCCAGGAGCTCTGCAGAGGAAACAAGGGCTCCTGGTTCAGCTGCAGGTGGCAGCAGAACACTGGTGTTGTTTCACCCACTGTCCAAGTGAACTGCTCCGAGGTTAATAATGTAAAAGTCAATAACATAAAAGTTGACTGTGCTGGTGAAAAAATTCAAATTTTTATATGCAATCTGGAAATATATTTTTTAATTTTATTTTTTCAAATAGGACTAATTTTTTCTGTTCGGTATTAAAGAGCACTCTGGTCTGCCAGAGTTCTAAGATTTGAATGCTGATGCCTGCAGATACCCTTATTTACTTCACTGCAAGTCACCCTGACATGCTGTATGAGAAGTGATTTACCAGATATATTTGTAGGGAATCCTGTAAAAATTATTAAAATGGACAAAATATTTGTAAGTGGCAGAATAACACAAATAGAACCTGCTTGGAAGGGAATATTTGAAGAGCTGTCAGCCTGGCATAAATTCCCTCTCTGAAGAATGTGTGAATAATTTGTTCTATCAGAGCTAGGAAAGACTGTGTTTCTGGCAAACATAAAGGCAGCTTCTGCATATTTTATTTGACAGTAATTTAACCTGGTTTTTCAATGCTGAGAACAGCAACACTCTGTGTGCCATTTGTCAGAATACTTTTGTCCCTAAAATCCTGAAGTATTCTATAGGAATATTTATAAATGAAATACAAATGACTTGTTTGATGTGTGCTGTGGGTCGATTGGCAGGAAACCACGACTCAATGCTGCTCCTCACATAAAGGAGCTTCTCCTTAATCCCCCCGTTATTCCCAGTGCCAAGGTGGGGTAAAAAGCCCCGCTGAGGACAATGGAGCTGCAGGTCGGAAAATGGGTTGTGTTTGCTCTCCTTCCACTTTCTCCTGTTCTTCCCAGTCACCATTCCCAGCACAGGGGAGTTCAAAGCAAACTTTGAATTTATTCTTTAGGGCGAATAAGCAATTCACAGCTTCTGATGTTCGTTTTCTCCTGCCTGAGCCACACCTCGTAGTGTTCTCTCTTTGTTAGAGATGCATTCAACAGAAATAAAGATCACCTTTGTAATACCTCGAGCTCTGGAAGGGCTTTTCTGTGTCTGATAAAGGTTCCATGTAGGATTTAGTTACATCAGTGTGCTAAAGCAACACTCCATAATATTGAAGAGCTTCCCATCTTAGGTCACACCCTGCAGTCATTGTGGTTTTGAGGATGCTTTCATGTGATCCTTCCTTAAACCAAACTTTTCACAGGTTCCCTGAATAGGAAGTTGCTAACAACAACAGCTTTGGGGCAGCACAGCAGAACAACAAAAACCCAGAACAGCTCAGTAGTCAAATGCAGAGCTTTAAAAAAAGAACCTTTTCAAAGGACCTTCTCAGTGTTATCATGGCAAGAAACTGAAGAGCCCAAACTCTTCTTCCCCAAGCAAACATCAGTTGAAGAGCAGCGTTTCAGCAGGTGTGTTTGTCCTGCTCTTCCTGGCACCCCCTGAGCACTGCACAGTGCTTGGCCCTCTGGACACAACAAGTTCTGTCCTGGGTTTCTCTTGGAATATGTGCTGGAGAGGAAGGCCAAATGAGCCCCTTAATCCATGGTGCTAAACTTGGCTTTAAGGTGATGAACTTGTGGCTATTCCAAATATTTTCACTGGTTTCACAAACAAATCTATTGGATGTGCATTCACCTCCGTTCTAAACCATGCTCAAGTTTCCTTTCAGAGGTTCTGCTTTCCTTTCTAGCCATCTCTTGCCTTGACTTTTTTCTGGGGAGGGAGAGGAGCAGGGCGTTAATTTTGCACGGTGGTGTCACTGTAGCAGAGCTGTTCTTGCAACCAGGTGATTGTTGTTCAGCCATCAAACGAGTCCTAAAATTCTGCCTCTTGTACAGAGCTTTATTTTTAAGACAGAAGAATATTTTTGCAATAAAACAGTCCTCTTTGATTCTCAGTAGGAGTCATTCTTAGGATCAACCCCAAATTTCCTTTCAGAGATGTCATTTGCATATTCCCTAGGCTGTTCTACTTAAAAGCTTTTATCTAAATATCTATATCTCTGTATCTCTCTGTCTCCAATTCCTCTGGCTTTAGAGGGCAAGATCCCCACTGCCTTTTAGCTGGAATTCTGTGGTTAAGTGAGAAAAACTGGGGCCAGGGGTAGAGGCAGCCACATCCCTGCCTGTGGGCAGAGCACTGTAAGAGGGGAAACCCAAAAACCTGCATTCATTCCTTTCTTATTCCACTAGAACATCCCCTAAGAACACCAATCACAGGGGCTTCTCTGGCTCCTTGTCCAGGCTTCCTCACATCCTCCTCTTCACACTCCACCTCTGGGGCTCCCTCCAGCCTCATTCCCTGTCCTGTGTGTGAGGTGGATTGTTGGCTTAGGGAATTTGGGGCACACAGGGAGGGTGGAATCTCAGTGTTCCCAAAGGGAGAGGGACAGACCTACAGACATTAGTGCTGCTCCTTGTACCAGGGGAGACTCACCAAGTGAGTTTCAGCCCAGATGTTTGAAATCCCTTTCTTTAAATATATATTTAGGTCAATATTGGCCTTGATATATTAAATTCAGCTCCTCAGTCCCTGCCACGATTTGTCCTTTGAGTTGCCTGTGAGTTCTGTTTTGTCTTTTTTGTACTGTACAGGGTTTAGTTATGAAATGGAAATGTCAGCCCAACAAAACAGCTTCCTCTGGTTTATTGGAGACTTCTATTAATCCAGAGCAGCTGGTGGTGGTTGAACTGAGCACTGCTGAGTCCAGCCTGGCAAATCCCAGCCTGTTTGGGAGTGCTGAGTGGAGGCTCAGCCAGTGGGCAAGGAGCTTGTGGTGGGTGTGCTGGAGAATGGGTCTGACAAGGCAGAAGACAAGCATCACCCTTCAAAACTTGGTACAAATAAATTAATATTTCAGTTGAATTACATAGGCTCCATTCCCCTTCTCACCTCCTGATTTGCCCTCTGAGAAACAGTGGTTAAATGTTTGCTTTAAGTCCCAAAAAGAGTAGTCTTGTAGTCTTTACAGATGTTTGATGGCTTCTATAAGGTCAGTGCTCTCCTCTCCTCAGACACCCTGGAGTTCAGTTCCAAAGCCATGGGCATTGAACTTCACCATAACAAGAACCACCCCACTTTCTCTTTTAATTTCTCTAAATGTTTGTCTTAAGGTATTGAGATGACTCTCTTTTCTCACAATAACAATTTATATTGTATTTGATTTTATAGCATTTTTCAAAGTGGGACAGAAAAACATTATTTTAGGTCTCAGGCACTGAAGTTATAAACATAACCTTTCAGATCAGTGTTTCCAGTGCAAAATCAAACCATTTTTTCCCTAATAGAAGCTCAGACAAGTCTATAAAGCTTTTATAAGTTAATGAATATTTCCCAGCAGCTGCTGATTGCCAGGTAAGCCAGGCTGTGGGGAGGGAGACCCAACCTTTGCTCGTGGTCTGAGTTCCCTGCAATCACGTTGAGACTTTCCAGACTTGAGAGTGGTCACATTTTTCGTAGCTTAACTGTAAATCATCTTTCACTTAGAAGATTTAGAGACAGACTGAGGAGCTAAATCTTTTAGTTTGCCTTCCTACCTAGTAGAAGCCATTAGATGAGCCTCATTAGGGTGTTTCCTAAAGGATTAGAGCAAACAGTTTGGTAATGTTCAAAGTAGGACAAATACCATGACAAGTGTAACAACTTTATCCCCCCCACGACTGAGATGTGGAACTGGGTGTGATTACCAGACACTTGGAAATTGTGTGCAGGGACAGAGTTGATAATCAAAACCTTTCACTGCGAAATGAAAAGGAATAAATGATACTGGAACAAATTAGCTGTAAGATTTTGCAGTTGGGAACTGCAAATAAGTTAATCTGATGCTGGTGAAGGACCAAAAAGGGCAGTTGTTGGTGTGAGCTCTGGCCCTGCTGAGGGCTCACAGGAAATGCCCTTTGCTTGAGAATTCACACAGAGCCTCAATTTTCTTCTGTTTCCCCTTCTCAGATTTTTCTTTGGAGAGTCAAGAGATCTTCATGCAAACAAATTGTTCTTTTCTTTGTCTTATAAAGCAAAGCTGAAAGGAAGGTGTAACTGCTCCCTTTGCTTCTGTAAATTAAATAAGTGAGAAATGCACCACTCTGTCATATCTCACTATGATTGCTTTCTGCATTTATTATCATTATTTTTGGTACAGACACAGAGCTAAAGCAGTGACCATGTACCCCGGTGTTAACACAGAAAAGGGTGAGCCTGGTCAGTCTTCCTGCAGAGAACATTATATTTCTATTTCTTTTAGATAACAATTTAAATTAAAAGGGCAGGTCTTGTTATCCAGTGATTTTCTACCTGTTTAAAACAAGAAAGCTGTTTATGTGCCCTGCATAGTGAGACCTGGCTGCAAAACCCTCAGCAGTCTGAGGAAGAGACTGGGACTATGTTTTAATGTCCCAGCTTTAAGTTGTTTTGCTGCAGAACAGCAACTGAAGGGTAACTCTCCCGTGCATGCTCGTGGATTCCCCCTCTGTAAAATGGTAGTGTAATTTATTTGAAAGCTGCTTTTGTTTTATTTTTGCTGGTATAGAGAAGCTCTTAGCATTATGAGCTTTGTCTGATTAAGTGCACAAAATGACAAACAAGGTTGTCCTGTGCTCATCTTCTTCCTTCTTTAGGCAGATAATCACCTTTAGGAGCCTGGATCCTATTCAGCTACTCTGTCAGTCAGCAATACCAAGACCCTCGTAAGCCGCATTTATCAAACTAAACACTTGATCTGTATCGGCACATCAGCTGCTGCCAGGGCCTAAGACACAAGATGAAAGTTGCAATTAGGATTTAGGAGGACATTTTATTATCTGAGATTTGAAATAGGTTTTCTTAGTTAATCCAAACATCTTTCCACTCAGATATGTTGACAGAGCCCTTCTGTACGTGTACTTACTTCAGCTTAAGTGGGAACTGCAGTGGATGTTGCCAAGATTTAATACCTCTAAAAGGAGAATACTTGTCAGGGGCAGCAGGGTGGGGATGGAACCCTGCCTGCTGCTCTCCCTGACTCCTCAGCCCAAGAGCAAGTGCTGGGACAGCACTTTGCTGCCCAACGTCTCCTTGAGAATTAAAATTATTTTTAATAAAGGAAAATTAGTGGCTTAAAGAGATCACAATATACCCTGGCTGCTTTTATGAGTAGATGTAGTGTGTGTTTCCTCAGTATATGTACCTACAAGTCCATAGATTGTGTATGAGCTCTGCATTCAGATGTTACAGACAGGGGAACTTTGCCAAAGCCTAAAGGGCAGAACAAAATGCTGACCTTTCCCATGCTCCCCAAAAGTGCCTCCTTGCTTTAGTAGCGAGGCATTCTTTCCTAAGTGGCATTTGTAGCCTTAACTTTTGTATCTCTGCTTGGACATAAGAGGGTCTGCTGTCTGTGAGTGGTGACATTTGCTCAGGGACACTGAGCTGGCTGGTTCTGTTGCTGCTTGGAGGTGCCCTGTGATTTCAGAAACACCCCCAAGGGGGGCTCTGGGGTTGTCTCCAGCCCCCTTGGGGGTTGTGTGCTCTGGTTTGTCCAGAGGATGGAGACTGTTCCTGAGCAGGAGGAGCCCTGGGAGGGTTTATTGGGGTTTATCAGAGTGCAGCTCCCCTGCCTGGACCGCTGGAGTTTCAGTGCTTTGGTGTCTCCCGTGTTCTCTGCAGATGTCTTTGAAATGGTGGAAGGAAAATACACCCAAACCTCCAGGTTTCATCACCAATGTCCAGATTTAAGCAGGTGGATCCAAATGCTGGCCATGGAAATTTTTCATGGCAGTCTCTAAATGATAGATGGCTGAAAGACCCTCTTTTACACAAGCACTGAGTTTATTCTGCTCCACGAAATAGTTTTCAATATTTCAGTGAAAAGCAAAATATTTGTTAAGATTCTGAGCCTGAGGAATGGCTAAAGATAAGGCAAGGCTGTCCCCCTTGGTGTCAGAAGGTGTGGCTGCAGGGCCCGGACAGCAGAGGTCCCCCAGAGCCAGCTCTTCAGCCCACGTGGGAATTCTGCAGCAATCACATCCCATTAGTCGCTTTATAAAAGCATTTTGCTCGAGGATTTTGTTGTGGAGATAAACAAAGCAGTAATTTTTTTTTTCTAGAATTATTGTGGAATGTTTTCTGCTGTTGTTTCTTTGTTGCAGTAATATTTTAGGAAAGGGCTCCTCCATCAAATGTTTTGAAGAAACATATCAATATTTTAGCAGATTAGTTCCTGTGCCTCGTTTGTTGTTGGACAGCTTTGTAATTCTTACCTGAACACATACAAACATCTGAAATGTTATGCTAGAGTGTAACTGATATCCAGAAATTATCATTATCCACGTTCTAGTAAGACTTGAACTAATTTTTACCTCAGCACAGAGATACCAATTCAAATTATTTGAATGTGCACAGCAAGGGATGAGTTGGAATTCTGTTGAATTCATGGGCTTGGCCAAAGCTTAAATATTTATGTACTTATAGAGGTGACTCTGTTACCAGCCTCTCATTCATAGATTTATGGAACTGTCTTACCAAATTCAGTGGCATGGCCATGAAATGATAGATATTGAGAGTATTTTCTCTCCTGTGTAGTCGACTGGCTGACACCTTAACAAGCTCTGTCTGGCTGCAAACCATTCCAGCTTTGTTGCTGGTAACTCCCCTGTAACCTGGGCAACTAAGCTTTGAGTAGAAAACAAGAATATAAGTAAAAGTAGCCGCAGTTTATTTTAAAATATTTTCCATTATTAACACATTTTTAATAGCTGAAAACGCCCAGATTTTGGCTTCATTATTAAATCTGCTGCAGAACGGGGTTTGTGCTGGAGTTTGGGCCAGCTTTGTGTCTCCACTCCCAATTATTTCCAAATTGTCCCACTGCTTACCCATGCTACTGCCATTAACTGGCTTGGTGATTCACTGGTTTTCAGAAGGAAAAAAAAAAAACACCAAAAAAGGCTTTTTACTTCAGTTTGGTTCACTACTGTCCTTAACCTGTCCTGCTCTCTGGACAATCTCACCAGAGTGCCTTTCTGTAAAAGCTCCCTGAATGACGGCTCAAGATCTGTCTTGGATTTCACATGGATTAAGCTTTAAATTAACATAAAAGAATAACAATGTGAATCAATTTGATCAAAGAAAAAGTGTCACTAATTATTTAAACAGGACACTTAGGCCGGGGGTTTAAAGGCAGAGAAGCGGATTTCCCTTGCATGTGGATCGAATCAGAAGTATCCCATAATTGACTCTTTACAAGACCTTGCTGCAGCATAATGGACTAGATATTAAAGGCTCAAGTATTTAAAGTGAGTTTCCGTCCCTCTCTAAAGGCAGCTCCAGCACTAAGAGCTATTTTACAAGTCTGACACATTAGCTGCATCCCTGGGAAACACTCGGGGCTCCGGCCGCTCCGGCCCGGAATTCCGAGGGCTCGCACTGGTGTGAAAGGGGCAGCACTGAACCTGTGAGGGGCAATGGGCATCCTAGAAATAAATTCCAGATGGGGATGGCTGTTGGGAAGGAGCAGAGATAGGGGATGTTCCTTTTTTTAGAGGCATTTAGTGAGCTTTATCTTGGCCACCTATTTGTGATGTTCTCGGTGCCTCTCAGGAGCTGAGGGCATGGGAACCTCTTCCTTCTGGGCTCTGGGATGATCTGCACTCGTTTCTCCTGGAAATGGATAAACAGTGCAAATAAAACACTGGTTTGTACAGGAAGGGATATTGTATTCTCTCGTCTAAGGTGCGTGTACCAGTTTTCTTTTGGAGGAAAAAGAATCCCAAAGAAAGACACGGCTGTCTTCCTGCCCAGCCCTTGTTTTCACAGGGACCATTGCACAGCCTGCACTGTCAAACTGTTAGAGATGTTATTCCCCAGGCAACTGAAGGCAATACAGTTTATCCAATCTTATAAAACCATCACAAATAGGACAGGAAAATGTGGAAGTGTTGTCAGTACTCCCATTAAAGTGTTTACAGGGTTGAGCCAATCCTTTTTCCTTATTTTTTTAAAATTATTATTACATCTCAAATTGCATGTGTTATATTAGGTAATATTTCTGTCAATATAAACTTTTGCTTGTGTTGATCTGTGTTTCAATTGTTGCTGTGCTTCCTATTAGAGTCCTTGAGCATCCTCCAGCTCTTCATTCTCCATGAATCCACACTCCAAGGGGTCTCTCCCACTGGGTATCCCAAGCTTTACCCTGGGCACCCCCTTTTCAGACAGCCCCCTGTACATGATTCACTGCTGGCATAGGAAAGGTATGTGCTGTATTTCCTAATCAGTCTCCTTTCTTTAATGGAAATAATTCATATATAAATATTCCTTTACTGCAGTGGGTTATGCTGCATAGACTTTTAGGATAATGTTACTTGGAAAGCAAAATAATCCTTAATTTGATCCAGAATTTACTTTTAGCCAGTTTCTGTCTCCTACTGTCAGGTAGAAACCAAACCCCCCTGAAATCAGCTGGAGGAGAGCCAGGGAAGGAGCTTGGGAAGGCAGGAATCTTGTCCCATAGTGGCACAGTTTAAAATTCCAAAAGATGTGAAAAATTTGAAGACCTGAACCTCAGTTTGTAACATCTGTGACTGCACACCAGACATAAACAATCCTGACTGAATTATATTTTTTGTGTTTCCTCAAAATAACATTGTAAATATTGAAGCCACAAATTATACTTTAAAATGGGACAGGACATTGACTGTTACTCCTCTAAAAGCTGAAGTATTTCATGCACAAAGATCAAAGAAATGCTGCTTAACTCTTTCAAAGGAGAAACACTTCGTACAAGTTAGTCAGAAACTTTGGTTCATGGATTTAACTGTTCCTGTTTGTGGAGGTGAAGGAAGAGAGCCAAGTCTCTGAGTATTTATTTTAACCATTATTCCTGGGCTTGTCCTCTTCTCCAAGGAAAGGACCTCCCGTGTTCGTGCTCGCCGTGGGAATGTTGGGCTCTCCTTGTGCTGCTGCAGAAGAGCTTTGAGCAGAAGGAGCTCAACAAACCCTCGTGTTTTGGGCTGGACAGGTTGGCCTTGCCCCCCAGGGCTGGCTGCTGTGACATCTTCAGCCAGCTCTGGTCCTGCAAAGCCATGGCAGGGCCGTGCACGTGGCCATGGACACGATCCAAGGTGTCCAGCCCGGGCAGTGAGGGACACAACCCCCCATCCCATGGGCTGGGCAGCACCTGAGGGACAGATTTGGCTTTGGCTGAGTGGTTTGAGGATTTCCCTGCCCCACTCAATGTGTGACACGCTCCCAGGTGGACCCTTCCCTGCCTCAGTGGAATGCCCAGGTAAGTGGGGCTTGCACCATGATTTAAGTGCCCATTTTGGGGAGCAGAATTCCCAAATTCCCTCTGCAGGTCCGGGACTGCAGCAGCTCCCTCGTGGCTGCAGTCCCCCTGCTTGGGGTTGTACTCATGGCTTGAATCCCTCTATTTTCCCCTGATGATTTCAAAATGGAGTTCCTGTGGCACAGAGTTTTTCCACTGACCTTCCAACTTTCCATATCCTACTCCCATGCCCTAGTGGAAATATTGGAGCTCTTCTGCTGCTGGGACTGGAGGGCTCTGAGTTGTTAAACTTTTTACATCTCAAGGGTGGCAGTTGTGTATCTGTCTTTAAATTATTTAAATCTAATAGTTAATACTACTCAAGAAAAATCTTTTGACCTAAATCATATCAGAAGGTGATGTTTAGACCCTCAAGGATCCTGAGCATTGTTGTACCAAAAAAGGGTTTCTAAGTTTCTGTTGCTTCCAAAGAAAGTAAACCCAAGAAAACCCATAACTTTTAACTCGCTCTTAAAATCTTGCCAGTCTAATTTTTCAGTCCTGAGGTTTCTGCCTGAAGTGCTTTCCTTGGGCTATCTTTGTTTTACACCAAAACAAATATTTTGAAGAATCCAGTTTCCATTGATATTCTTCTCCAGGAAAGCATCTAAGAGCTAATAAAAGGAGGGGAGCTGGGCCAAGGAAAGCACTGTGGCTGCTGGAGATCTGCAGGGCTGGGCTGGGGAGCAACAAGAGCTGCTGTCAATCCCCTTCCTTTTCCTCCTCTGCAAGGCACAGCTGGGCATGTGCCCACGCTGGGGCTCCTTTCCAACAGCATCCAAATAGAGATTCAACTGACACAGGCATGAATTTCTGTTTTAAAATTAACCTAAGTAATCACCAAGAAACTAATCATGAAGAAAAGCCTGATCTCCACACAAATCAAACTGAACTCTGCTGCCAAGGCTTTCCCCAGACACGGCGATGCCGCCCTGCAGCTCCCCAGGCTGCACCAGAGCTGATTTTATACTTAAAATTGGTGTTCAATTCTAACTCTGTGTGTGTATGTGCTTGGAGCACTCAAAAAGCTTCCCTTTGGGAGATTTCCTTTACTGAAAGGAATAGCCAAAGCACAACAGGTACCACTTGTTCAGGAAAGGTACGGGACGGAGGCAGGAGGATGGATCCTGTGTCTCTGTTGGTGACAGAAGTTTGCTTTAACAAACCTCCATCACCAAAAGGTTAAAAATACCCTCACTCATGTTTTAGCATAAAAAGAGCTGCTAAAATAATGAACTTAAAGGCCCACAGACCAGCTGTGGAGATCTGCAGAATGTAATGATGTGTGGACTGGGTAGAGCACAGCGTGCTTTGGGCCACATTTTGGAACAATATGATGAAAGGAGGGAGGTTTTGTTACCTTAGAATGATCTCCTAATCCACGCTCAAGCCAAGGCATCTCAGTCTCACATGCCAGTTGCACTTCCAAAGGAAAACAGCAGAGCCCAAGGTGTTTCTTGGCTGTCAGGCTGCAGTTTAACTAACCCAGCATGGAAAGCACAAACTTGTTTAAGCACCAACTTTCTTCTGAATTTGCAGCCCTTTGAAAGCTTCTAATTGTCTAATTATTGACATATCTTCCTATTCTGTCTTTCCAAGAGCCTGTATCCAATTCCTGCCCTGTGTCCAGCCCTTGCTTTTGGTCAGTGCTGTTTCAGTCCTGCCTGGAATGGGTCCAGCAGAGTTTAGTTTGTCTGGGAAGTTCTGTGGAGAACCACTGAGTGTTCCCCATCTCAGACGAGCCCTGCTTGTGATTCAAAACAAAACGATGGCTTTTTTTAGCTTTGATTTAATTTCTAGGCTATAAATGCCCTTAGAATCTACCAGCCCAAGCTAATGTGCATTTATGAATAATATCCTCAAGATGCAAGTAAAATTTGCATGTGTCTTTAAGCTCTTAGGCTCTCTTAAAGACTGCAGCCAGTTAATATGCCCCAGGCTCTGCTTCCCTCCATCCAGCACACCCTCCAGAAGATTAATTTAATTGTGTTAAATTTCCTAGGGCTGTTAATTGAAGATGCTGGAAGTAAAGGTATGAATTCTGGTTCATACTCATAAATGTTTTAGTTCATTTCCAGACAGACTCTTTTTAAGTAACATGTGATTTTTCATTTTCTCTCTGTTTTGTTCAAAAGAAAGAGCTCTCTGCATTGTTATTTGCTGTTGTAGTTAATCTGTGCATTAAAAGTTAATCTTACAGCATAGAAGGCGTGAATGCTGCCTGGGGATTCAATCCATCATCCCGTGTTTATTTGTCAGCTGTTTAGATTTCCTTCACTTTGCCTCCCAATCTTTTCTCAAGTATGAAATAAGTTCAAGCTGTGTATATAAGTGTGTGTACACAGGTCTCCACTTCTGTTCTGGCAACCAAAGGTTCACTCCTTTCTTTCTTGGTTTTCCTGAAGAATGCAATGGCAAATCAAGATGCTTGAGATGGGAAAAGAATCCATAACCCCTCTAACTATATTTGGAAATCTCAGCTTTATTGCTTGCCATACAGACAGATCAGATCTAGAGCCAGCACATACCATTGTATTGAATATTGTCATCTTGAATATGGAAATGAAAAATGGCTCTGCCTTTTCACACTTCTCTCTCCTGCTTCCCTTGAGATATATATATATATATATGTATTTTGTAAGTGGTATGTTGATGGGGAACTACTAATGTAGGTGACCAGTTAGAGTATTCATCTGCAGGCAAAACTGTCCCTTGTCTTTTCTCCACTTAGAGCTCTACTGTGTTAGATACAGTATTTATTTCTGTGATATTTTGGCCTCGTGGAATTCTTTTTAGTCCTTTCTCATTATTGCCAGTATTTTCTATCATCATCATCACATTGACAGCCTGTCAATAACCTTTATGTCTGTGCAAACTGAGAGTATCCTAAACATTGCTCAAGGCTGCTCCTTTCTCCAGCTGTGCATGGGCTGATCCACAGCTCTGGGAATCAACAAATTTCCAGGGATGGTTTCTGACTGAGTTTCAGGTTGACAGCCAGGCCCATCTGCTCAGTCCCACAGCTCTTCCCAACCCTCTTTCCCTGTGGAAGTGCCACTCAGAATGAGCACTGTGGAGCAAACCCCTCCATGTTCCAGCTGCTGGAGCCAGCTCTGAGCTTCACCCACTGCAGGGCTCTGGCACTCCCAGGGGGGCTTTCCCTGCAATCAACCTGGAGAAGATCCTTGAAAGGCTCCTGAAGGGATTGCTGAGGATGGCTGGACCCAAGTGCCCCCAGCCCATGTGCTGAGGGAGGATGAGCTGCAGGAGAATCCCCCCTCCCCAGGGGCTGCTCAGGCAGCACAGCTGACAGGTGAGTACTGCAGCTGTCAAATACTTACTTACCACAACCAGTATACCTCTGCTCTTAATATTAAAAAAGTGTGTCAGAATTTCCATTATAAACCACTTATTTCGTGGGTTTATAGCTTTGCCATAAAAATACACCTTGGGTTGAGCCTTGGCATGCAGCCATTTGGCTTCTCCTAGCACAATATTAATTCAGAACATCCAGACAGTGTTTTCAAACACCGGTATCTGCAAAGTTGTTGCTTCTTTTTTTTTATCTTTCTTTCACAAGTACCTTGTTTTCTGCAGGACCTGCAGAAATCAAAGGTGGCCAGATGTAATTGCAGCAAGAGTCTGCAACATCTGGAAGCCCTTTTAGGAAAGACTGAGACCTGTGATGAGAAAGAAAGACCTGGGGACATCTACAGGGCTCTTGGGCCAGGTGGGAAGGCTGGGCACAGACCTCCTGGGCTGAACTGGCAAGGTCACTGCCTCGACCAGCAATCTGCCTGCCATCAGCCAGAAAGATTACCAGGAAACAGCAGGAAGGAGGAAAGTTCAGGTCAGATGAAGATATAGGCTAAAATACTAATTTTGGAACGAAATCAAAGAATCTTAGGTCACGTTTGAAGGCCACAGTGTGAAAAAATGATTGTCAGGCAGTGATGTCCATGAGATGAGAAATTAGGAGGAAAAACATCCTTTGAAATTTAAGGATAGTCTGGTGGGATCTTTCAGATCAACTTGAAAACTAACAAACCCTCCGTTCTGAGCTGTGGGCTTCAGGAGGAGCACATCTGGTCCTTTCAAATCCCAGCCCTGCTGAAGGACTGGAAAGGTGGGCAGAAAGGGGAGCTCCTGCCTGCCAAGCCCTGGAAGGCGAGCCCTGTTTGCAAAATGAGTGATGAAAAGGGACAACCCTAATCTGATCCCTGCCCTCATTCTACAATTAGGAAAAGTGATAATCTTCGTTTGTAAAACAAGGAAAATTGGCAGCTGGGAAAAAAATAAGAGAAGCCGTTGAGTTTAATATTAGACTTATGAAAAAAATTGGCCATAAAAGCTGTTCTGAGGCTGGCCAGGCCAGAGCCTCAGAAATGCCTAGGGAATGTTCTTCAATCACTTCAGGGAATGTGAGGACATGAAGCTGAAAGTGCTGAGCTCCAAAGGAATGAGGATAAAGCTTAAAGCTTTTCTCTAGATTTGGTCAGTTTACTTTTTGAATGTATATTAGGATCTGTGAAGTGAATGGAATAAAGTCCCCTTTCTCAAACTGGAGTTATTGGACGAGGTGGGCTGGAAAAGAATAAATTGGGCTCAAGCAGGGAGAGTGACTGCTGGCAGACAGGGAGCTTTCCAAAGGTGGGAAACTGATTTAGGAAATACATCCTCTTCTGAGCAAGAAATGGAACTAAAACGATGGATAAGCTATAGAAGGATTTGGAGTTCATTATGGCTGGTAATAGAGTGATACATGCTGGAAGTATTGTCTTACAAATGAAGTCCCTGGAAACTCTCTTTAATTAAGTGGCCCAGGTGAAGCAGAGGATTTGAAGATAGCTGATTTGGAGTGAGCACAGCAGTCAGCCACTCCAGCAGGTGCTGCTTGCAGTATCTCTTTACCAAAATAAAGGTTGGAATGGTGCAAGTCATATTTTAAGGGCCAAGCATTTAGAGAAACCTTGGCTGCTAGATCTGAAGGGAAGGATGATTTTCTCTTGCACTAAGCAGTTTAAATTCTAAGTTAGTTTAAGTGCAGAGCTCCAGAAGGTCCTCCAGTGATTTCCTCGCTGCATGTGATGCTGTAGGGAGGTAGATGGGCTGGTGTCCTTGCTCTAGCTTTGCTCCAGCTGGCACAACTCATTGTAACTCTGAAAATACAGCAGTTCAGGGGTCAATACAGCCCTAGAGGTCCTTGAAGTACCCCCAGGCTGCAGTGAGCTTCTGAGCCTCTGCTGAAGATGGAGCTGCCACGGCTGTTGCTGCCTGTGTTAGCAGGGTGGAGTCCCCACGGCCCAGGGGACTGCTCAGAATCCCTGAAAGTGTTTCCCAGTTAAAAATCAGTTCTGTGAATCCAGTAAATACCCAGGCTGCTCACAGAGGTCTGCCACAGGTGGGTTCTGAGGGACACCAGCCCATCCACAGCCCTTTGCTGTGGGGCACAGCACAGTGGGCAGAGGCGCTACTGGGCAGCACAGGGATGGACTGGGATGGGATAACAGAGCCTTCAGCAGTTCCTGGACCTCACCCACAGTTCTGATTAAAGACAAATGTGGAGTGAGTGGGTTCTGTGGAGCCAAGTAACAGGAAAGGGGGGAGGGAACAGCTTTTGGAGCAGGACAGGACCTACTGCGAGTTAAAAAGGTGGCTTTTGGCCCAGCACCTGCGGCACTTTGAGGATGGGAAGGAGGTGTGGCCCAACATGTCTGGATCAGATTAGCTCTAGATGGTATCTTGGTACAAAGCAAAACATTTAAATGTGAACTGATGTATTTACAAATGGTCTGTGATACACTGAAAGTCAACCTGGAATCAGTTCCAAAGCCAAAGTGGATCATTGGAAGCAGAAGTGATTAACTGTGAGTGCCCAGCCAGCCAGGGAAAGCTTCCACAGGCAAAAGGGACATGGAGGCAGGGCAGGCTTGTCCACCTCTCCAGACAGGGACACTCAGGTGAAGGTTTGGGGGGTTTTTTTTAGGTATTTTTAAGGATTGCTGCTACTATTTCAGGCAGATTTTTTTTTTTTTTTTTGTGGCTTTGTTAATATTGTAAAACCACTGCATGAGTTTGGTGAGAAGGAAACCATTTCAGTGGCTGGCACAGAGTGATTGAATGTTTTCAAAACTGTTTTTTAAAAAGTCTCTTGTAACTGCTCCCATTTTCGCCTCCCCATGTTTCCAACACCTTCCAGGCTGGACACAGATGCTCATGCTCGTGGTCTGGGGGCAGCACTGACAGAGGAAATCAAAGGATCCAGGGGCTGGGGGCTTATTACAATGGAACATTTATGTTCTCAGGAGATGAATTAATATTCTGCTCAAAGAACATCTGACAGTGGTTAAACGGAGGGAACGTTTGCACTGTCGTTTCCTTGGAGAAGGATATATGGTTTGGACAAACCCTTGGGACTCCACGGGGGGAATGCTGGGCTTCCATGGCGTGGGACAGGCTCCAGCACAGCTTTATCTCCAGAGCAGCCCTGGGGCTTCCTGCAGAGCAGCAGCAACAGGGAAACCCTGGGAGCAGGTCGATCCCCAAGGGGCTCTCCTGAAAGTCTGTGTTCCCTCGGGACGGGGAGCTGGAGGGGTGTGCATGGACACCAGCTCCTCTTACAGGATTCCTGCTGTGCACAGAGTTATGCACTTTGCTTTATTAAACAAGCACGATTGTGCTGAGGAAACACATGGCTCTGTCCTCCATTAGTGTCTCCTGACAGTAGTGTGTGGCAATAAATTGAAATGTATTAATTTGTGGGTGTTCAAGAAGATGTGCTGCTATTAAATCCTCCAACCCTACCAGGAGATGAAGCAAAGAAAATGTACACCTTGGTGAGGGGCTGGTACAGCACCTTGTGGCTGAGACATATGTGTTTGTAGCCCTATTCATATATAAAATATCATTAGGATTTCTGTGGGCAGTGCTTGTGAAGTCCGTAACAGGCTGATAATTTCCTTGCTGCATTAAACCAAGTGCTATGAAAAACTGAGGGCATTTTGCTACAGCAGACAGAGATTCAGCTTTAAAAATTTTCTATCCAAGCCATGCTATCCAAAATGTCTTATTTTTGTATACCTAAACCATCATGGAGATGTCATGTTATATTTCTAGTGTCTCAGTGACACGTGCAGCAACAGACTCCAGAGTTATGGAATCAAAGGGAAATGGGTTTAAATACATTTATATTAAACATTGGTATCTTGACTTGTGGGCATCAGTGGGAGCTGAACCCTGAAAGGACAAAAGCAAGGAAAGTGGGTACTTGTAAATAATCAGATTTTAACAGATTTGTTTCATTTTGAAGCTGTTTGAAGCTTTCTTCAGGCAGTAGGAAGGGTCAACCACGGGAAAATCCATTCTATAAACTTTGTAAAAGCTCTGCTGAAGGAGCTCCCCACTAAACCCGTGGTACTGCTGGGTTTCCCTGGGCTATCCCAGAGTTCTGACCTGCACCTCAGGGCTGCCCTCAGGAAACAGGAGGCAGAGGTGTTTTTTACACATATAAGCTGTAGATGTTTTATACAATGTAAATGCCAGGTATGTTTTAAAAACAGGAATGGGAAAGAGAACAACAGAAGAGGGGCTGTGGGAGGCCCTCCTGCAGGAACAAGCTCGTTGTCAGTAAATGGAGCACTCCAGGTGCTCCATGTGGCTGATATTGGGGTCTCTGAATCAATGACCCCATAAATACATGTATGTGTGTACTTGGAGGTGCTTGGGCTCTGGAGTAACACGAGATCTGAGCGCCTACACAGGATTCAGAGCCATTGATGCTTTAAAATCTGACCTGCTGGGGGCTGCGTGGAAGAAGGTTTGAGGTTACTTGGTGTCTCTGATTTGCATGCCTTGCTCTCTGCTCTCATTCCACCTTCACTGAGCCTGCTTGGCTACTCAGTGTAGCAGCTACTCCTCTGAGCAGCTGCTTCCTGCTCTGCCCTGCAGTGGGATCCTGGGGGTGCACTGCCAGGAGCTGTGGAAGCCCGTGGAGCTCCCTGGGGAGCGAGTGTATGCAGGACACTCTGTGTGCAGGACACTGCTGTGTGCAGGACACTGCTGTGTGCAGGACACTCTGTGGGCAGGACACTCTGTGTGCAGGGCACTCTGTGTGCAGGACACTGCTGTGTGCAGGACTCTCTGTGCAGGACACTCTGTGTGCAGGACACTGCTCTGTGCAGGATACTCTGTGTGCAGGGCACTGCTGTGTGCAGGACACTGCTGTGTGCAGGACACTCTGTGTGCAGGACACTCTGTGCAGGACATTCTGTGTGCAGGACACTCTGTGTGCAGGACACTGCTGTGTGCAGGACTCTCTGTGCAGGACACTCTGTGTGCAGGACACTGCTCTGTGCA
>JAWWMO010000051.1:2592624-2619802 GCA_035047845.1 Dendrocincla fuliginosa | reverse complement strand
TGTGCAGGACACTCTGTGTGCAGGACACTGCTCTGTGCAGGATACTCTGTGTGCAGGGCACTGCTGTGTGCAGGACATTCTGTGTGCAGGGCACTCTGTGTGCAGGACACTGCTGTGTGCAGGACACTCTGTGTGCAGGGCACTGCTGTGTGCAGGACACTCTGTGTGCAGGGCACTGCTGTGTGCTGGACACTGCTGTGTGCAGGACACTCTGTGTGCAGGACACTGCTGTGTGCAGGACTCTCTGTGTGCAGGACACTCTGTGTGCAGGACACTCTGTGTGCAGGGCACTCTGTGTGCAGGACACTGCTGTGTGCAGGACACTCTGTGTGCAGGGCACTCTGTGTGCAGGACACTGCTCTGTGCAGGACACTGCTGTGTGCAGGGCACTCTGTGTGCAGGACACTCTGTGTGCAGGGCACTCTGTGTGCAGGACACTCTGTGTGCAGGATACTCTGTGTGCAGGACACTGCTGTGTGCAGGACACTCTGTGTGCAGGACACTCTGTGTGCAGGATACTCTGTGTGCAGGACACTGCTGTGTGCAGGACACTCTGTGTACAGGACACTCTGTGTGCAGGACACTGCTGTGTGCAGGACACTGCTGTGTGCAGGACACTCTGTGTGCAGGACACTGCTCTGTGCAGGACTCTCTGTGTGCAGGGCACTCTGTGTGCAGGACACTGCTCTGTGCAGGACTCTCTGTGTGCAGGGCACTCTGTGTGCAGGACACTCTGTGTGCAGGACACTGCTCTGTGCAGGACTCTGCTCTGTGCAGGACTCTCTGTGTGCAGGACACTCTGTGTGCAGGACACTGCTCTGTGCAGGACATTCTGTGTGCAGGGCACTCTGTGTGCAGGGCACTCTGTGTGCAGGACTCTCTGTGTGCAGGACACTGCTCTGTGCAGGACAATGCTGTGTGCAGGGCACTCTGTGTGCAGGACACTGCTCTGTGCCACACTGCACGGCCACTCGAGGTGGTTTGCCCTTTAAAGCCCAGCAATCTTTGCAGAGCTGTGACTTGGAGAACTAAGTGTCCATTCCAGCAAAGTGCTGAGCTCCCCCAACTCCAAACATTTGCAGAATGAGGCCAAAGCCTCAGAGTTAGGAAGAGGTGTGAGGAGAGCTTTATTAGTGTGGCACGTATTTAACCCATAGGAAAACCCACAAATTTTACTCATATTAAGTGTATTTCACACTTTTTAACTATTTGAAATAACTACATTTGTAAAAACTTCTTTTAATGAATAGAGCTCTTTATGTACAAAGGCAAAGCCTTTTTTCCCCTTAAGTACAGTACTTTTAAAATACTATTTCTTTTGTAGGTCTGGCTGCTTCCATCGTCTGTTCATTCCTGCTGGCTGCTGCAGAACCCTCAAGAACTGGAAACAGGCAACTCACATTATGCTTTATCTTAAAAGATTGTTGCTGATCCAGGCCATGTATTCATCAGGACTAATAAGACAGATAAGTACTTTGTTATTTAATGCCAACTCCCATAAAGCTGCTGCTCAGCCCAAGTGGAGAAGCAGCACAGTATTGGGGTGTGAGTGATGGGAAGGAGTTACCTGGGTCCAAATTCTGGCCCCATTGAACTCAGTGGGGGTTCTGCCTTTGACTTCAACAAAGCAAAGCCCTCACCATATGTTTGAAAGAAATATTTCACTGGGATTATTGTCTGAATGCTGGTAGATGTGTCATATTTAAATCGACCTTTTCACATTTGAATGTTTGTTTACCTTGCAGGCACTTCAAAGTGATTTGATATAAAAAACTTCACATCAATTCCATTTTATTCCAAGTTTGAATTGCCTCATTTTTTAATTTCTTGTGCATTTAAAGACCCCACGTGGCAATGTCTGGGCTGGAAACACGGTAGGGGAGTGTTGGTATATTTTGTATTGCTGTGATTTAAACTGAATTAAAGAAAAAACAGAAATTAAAACATTTGCATTTGTTTATGTAATTAAAAAGCCATATAAAATTGGGCCCAAGCTACCAAACGTATCCTTTAATGAACACAAACCTTTTTTGCAAGCAGGCCATAAATGGAGAGACACAGATGTCACATCTCCCATCCTGGTGTCAGTTTAGAGCAGGTAAAAACCCTCACACTATTTGTCTTAGGAAATATCGAAAACTTTTACAGGGAATTTGGAAAATATTTCTCTGGGCAGCATGAAAGGTAAAATCCTGCAGCCCAAAGCACAGACACGGGCACAGAGAGCGAACAGACGGGCTGCTGTAAAACAACCTTTTAATAAGGCATTAAAATGCCATCGACCTGGACACATAAAAAAAAAAGCTATGAAAACAAATGCCTTTCAAATAATTAGGATCTTATGGCTGAGCCCAGCGCTGATCTCCGGGCAGAGGTTTTCCTGCTGAAACGAGCCCAGGCTAAGTCTGACCGTCTCAGGGAGGAATTAGCAGGGAATAAACCGACCCTGCTGGTCCTGCCTGTGGAACCGTCCCCATAAACCTCCCCTCAGCCTCTCCATCTCCTCCTTCCTGCTCCCCAAAGGGCTCTGGCAGACACTTCATTGGGATGCCAGGGAGGGGTTTTAATTGAGTCTCAGGTTTGTGCAGTGAGCGTGTGAAAGGGGTGAATCCCTCCTTTCAGCCACGCTGGGGAGCGAGTCTGACCTGGCAAATGCAGCCAGAAATCACTGCAAACTCCTTTTCTGACCCTGGAAATGTGGGGGGGGGCTGTTTTCACTCTGAGTAATGTCCTTGTGTTAATTTAAAGATTTAACAATGGTTTGTAGTGGTAGGTGGTGTGTAAAATACATCAAACTGTTGCATAAATTTATCCTTTGATGTCATAAAAAATTCTTCAAGAACAACATTATCCCCTATAATGTATAAAAATAGAAAAATCATTATAATAATTGACCCTTCATGTCTGCATGTTTAAGCTTGGTCACATTTGTTGCAACTGTCCTAAACAGCACAGCTCCAAAAAGCTACACTATTAAAAAAAATGCATTTGTAAGGATGCTTGTCTGTGATTACACAATTAACAAGATAAAATAAAATAATAAGGCCGTTGCCAAAGGGTTGAACATCGGATTCTCAGCTTTAAGTCAGAATTTAATTGATTTTTTTACAAAAATAGCCTTAAATGAATATTGTTTTTCTCATATCATAAAATTCCTGTTTTGATCTCCATTTTACTGAGCACTAACATCAATAATTTGGAGAAATTAATATCTGTCCCTTCTGTATTTCGTCTGGTTTCCTGTTTTGTCATTAGTCAACACTTACCCCTAAGGCGTGTATTAATGTGCCTTTTCTCCAGACCTGACCTGGCAGATCCTCCTCACTTTGGGGTTCTGAGCCCCCAGACTGTGTCCCTGGTCAGAGCCCCGTGGGTAACACTCACAGCCATCAGAACAGGAGATCTTTCTCTCGATACTCTGATTTCATCTATTAATCAGTTTTATATGACTTTCTGCCCGCCTGGTTTTTCAAGGTGTGAAAATTTGCAGTGCAGAGGTATTTTATGGATCACAACCATCATTTTGGAATAAGATTCTAAATAACTGCTCGGCTTATAAAGCTTTGGGCAGGATTTTTAGGTCCCTGTGAACTGCTCTTAAGCCTGTGTTGCCATTTGGCCACAAGTACATCCCAATTAGTGACCCTTCCATGGAGCAGTAGCAGCAGAGAAGGGATTTTTATTTTTTTTTTAAGTCAGTCGTAAATGATTAGTCCAAAAGAGTAGCATAAAACTTCGAGTTAGTCCCCTGCAGGAGTGGGCTGGAGGAAATTAAAGGATCAACAACACAAGGGAAGCACTGAGGTAGGATTGTTCCAGGCTGCAGCCACAGGCTTTCACATGCACTCAGGAAATTGCCTTCATCAAAAGCCGAGGATCCAGGCGTGAGGATGAGGAGGATCATGCAGGTGATGATTCTAAATCATGGCTCGAGGTCCCATCGTTCTCCAAGGGAGAGCTTTCCTCCCCACCTCCAAAAAAGCAGCATTTTCCAAGGAAAACTCGAATCTTCTGCTTATGAACCAATAAAAGTGCGGCAGAAATCTGAGCTGTAAATCTGATATAACTTAATAAACACTGAAGACTCAGTTCCCCCAAATGGTACCAGTTGGAGGGGGATTTGTGCCCCCCCGAGGTGCCGCTCTGTGCCCCATGTGTGGATTTGTGTGCGAGCGCTGTAAACCCTCTGCCTCGGCACTGCCGGCGACTCCCAGCCGGGCCAAGCGTTTCCCTTAATGTCTTCAGCGAATTCTTTCTGCAGAAATTTGCATCTCCTGGGCCTGGGATGGAGCTGAAACCTTGCTGGTGGAGCAGGAAAGGATCACAGGAGGGGAAGTGCAATAACCTCCATCTGGAGCCGAGTGTGCTGGGAAGGCAAGGGGAGCTGGGGGAGCAGCAGTGCCAGAGCAGGCGGAGGGAGTGCGAAATTCCAGGGAGAACGCGAGGAAGAAAGAGGAATGGCCCAGGAATGAAGCTCTTCTCGTGGTCAGGCCTTCCATCGGAAGTAAACCACTGCAAAGCTATAATCCAAATAAGGAAATTAGCCCAAAAATTAACAGTATCCAGCTATTCCGATGTCAAAAGGAATAGCGGAGTTATTGGTGTTAGAGGTTATTGCCAGAGGGGGAAACCCAGCGTGGCCTGGGTAATTAAGCTGCACTGGAGAGCATGGATCCCTTCTCCAGGTAAGAAATGCTTTTATAACATGGCATCTTTGCTATTGTAATTAAACACCAAGGGCTATTCTGCATATGAAGTCTTAAACACTTCAGGCCTTTATCATGGGATTTTACTGGCCAGGCATGTGTGTCCGTATGGCGAAAAGCACTGGCTGCCATAAAAAAAGAAACCCAAACATTGCTTTTTATTACTTGACTTGCTGTATTTTTTATATATATTGAGCCAAATTCATCCCTTGTGGAGCTCAGTTGAAGCCAATAAGGGTAGATTTGGCCCATGTCTATATGAGAAAGGTGGTGACAATTAAAATATATTGTTTAATAATGAGAGCTATGGTAGTGAAGTGTCTTTGTGTCTATGAAATTATACACCGCGACTCCGCGTTGCCAGGGTGGAGCTGGGACCAGCAAAACTGGTTTCTGATGGAAAGGCAAAAGCACTCTGACTTTTATTATTATGATTAAATATCACAAAGGCATTTGAACAAGACTAATTTAGGTAACATCTCCAGGAGTCTCGTTTATAGTGCAGTATTTTACCATAGAGCAAGACATTTAAAAAGATTTCTTGAATGTGCTCTCAAGGACAGTACAACTGGCTGTTATTAGCAGTAAGTAAAAGAACAGTTTTGATTTCATTTATATTTGAGTGGCTTTCAGCAATATTACAAAAAGGAATGTACCCTATTAAATGAAATGTGAGGACAGCCTTTCCTATCACTTTATATTGGCAATTCCCAGTTGTTCCCCTGCTCAGGGCATTGTACCAACACATGAAAGGCATTGCTGATACCTTGAAGGGCTGGAGATGTTGCCAGTTTAGGCACCAAAACACCCAAACCAGTGTGCACACCAGGACAGATGGGCTGTGCCTACTCCCTGGCATGGTGGCTCACACACAGCAACTCCTCTTTGTATCCCTGTTGTTAAGTTACCCTGACTTTTACTGTGCTGTTTGCTGACTTTTATCCTCCTCCTGAAGGTTCTGGGTAATGGCTGTTCGTGGCCAGTAACCATATCCCTCATTCCAAGCTCTCCCTGCTGCCAGGAGGGCTGGCTCAGCTTTGCTCTGCCTTGTAACCCTCCCAAATACTTGGGTGAACGCTTTGCTGGGCGCTGGGTCACCCTCTTGCCAAGAGGGGAGGTGGGAGGGGGACAGGAATAACCAGAGAGATTCCCCCTGGGCCTGGAGGGCTCAGGAAAAGTCTCTTGCCCCAGGCACCCTCTGCTCTGGCCCTTGGCAGCTGCCCTGGGCTGCCTTAAATGCTTGAGGAACTGGGGTGGGAAGGCTCAGAGGAATAAGAGGACAGGTATTTTGTTGACCCAAGAACTGGAATGGCTCTTGATGGCCCTGCCCAGGAGCATAAGGAAGATGGAAACACCTCCCTACTTAGCCTCCAACAGAAAAGGTTATCTCTTAAATGAGATTAAAGATATAAAATACCAGTCCTTCTAATGCTAGTGGTCTCCTAAGGAGTCTCTGACCCCCGAAAATGATGGTGGGGAGGGAAACACAGAAGAACAAAAATTATTTTTGCTGTACTTATTGCTCATTCTGAATCTTTTATAGAAATGTGGCCTTTGGCATCGGACTCCAATAATATTTTATTAGAAGAAAGCATGATTCACTGAAATGGTGCACTTCAGTATCTATGGAGAGGAAAGCTGGGAAGGACACAAAGGAGGTGATGCTGTGGAAAACCAGTTCAAGGAACCATTGCCACACAACAGACCTCAGTCCACAGTAAGAAACAACAGAAAGGAACAAAGTATTTCCAAGGAAACATCTGAGCATGGTGTTGGAGCCAAGTAAGGAATTATTACTGTATTAGCCTGTCAGGAAAGGGTCACACAGTGTATGTGGTACCCTGTCATTTGGAAATTAATAGGATTTTTTTTATTAGCATCAGTATGATGCTCAGGACTGGCCCATATACCTGCAAAATTGAAACTTAACTGAAGAAGGAATAAGAGATCCCAGGAGGAAGGGGATGTTTAGTCTGTCTTAAATAGGATAAAAGGTACTTTTCTCCTTTTTTTGCACACTTACAGAGACCTGTTTTTCAGCTATGAGAAGCATGGCTGTGTTATCCACAGTTCTTTATGAAATAAGAGAAGAGGCTAAAACTAGAACAACCTAAACTTCTCCACAGCACACATTGTTGACTCCACAGTCAGTGCCACTGCAGTGGGCACAGCCCAGGATCTCATCCCAAGCTGCCAGACTTTGCACTATTGCCAGGCTCAGTTTAGGAACTGGGAGCTTCCCTTACTCCCTCACACAGCCACAGTGGGGCTGGGGGTTCCTCCCAGTGTGAAAGCACTTGTAAACCCTGAATTTCATGGACTCATGGCCTGCACTTGGAGCTGTTTTCTCCCAGCTGGGAGGACAGCAGGTAGGGGGGGTTCAGCTCCACATGGGCTGATTTGCAGGAGTAGCTGGTCTAAATGAGGACTCAACAGTGGCTTCTTTGCATCTTAAACTCAGCCTTTGTTGGGAGCAGAGGGCTCTGTCTGCAGCAGCCACTGAGCACACGGTGAGCTCACAGCAGTGCCCTCACGTGGGATGTGCTGCCTCAGCCCTTGCATCCCCTGGGTTCTCAGGGGGTATTTCACTTTCTAGGCTCTTCATTTAATGTCCCTGTTGCTCCCCTATTTCAGTCTTGCTCCAGGTCACTGGATCCATAGGGGTGTTGGTATCCCAGCCCTCACCTGGCTCATGCCAAATATCCTGTATAAGTTAGAGGACAATATTTGCCCTCTTGTTTTTCCAAGCAAACCCCTCCAGCCTGCTGCACTGACACCTTCCAGGCTTGGAGAGCTTGGGCAGTGTTTACCCACAGTTAAAACCCCTTTCTCCTTCCATGCTGCTGGTGAGGAAATGGAGAGAAACTACAGGCATGTGCTCAGTTCTAACGCTGGGTGTAAATCTAGTCCTTCGCTGTGACACTGGACAGAAATCCCAGTGGAAGGTTTTCCTGCCTCCAAGCTGTCTACTTGCCTTCATAGTGATAAATGGTGGGAAGGAAAGGGGGAGGGAGGGAGGGAACTACCCAGGCTTTGAACTGGCTGTGTCTTAAGAAGGATGAGTGGGAAGAACAGATTCATTTAAAGGAGAATTTTTATTTGCCTAAAATCCTTTACTTTTCGTCACCTTTGGTGTTCTCACGAGTAAAGCTGAGAGCAAATCCCTACCCAAAGATGCTTGATCAGGTGAGACACTGTGGCTGCTTTAATTTTCTCCTGTCAGTGGAACTGATCCCCATCCCCACCTCCGTTTGAGTCCTGCCCAGTAGCCGTCCCCTTTGCCTGGGTGTCCCCTGCTCTGACTGTTTCATATTACTCTGATGCACCAAGCGAGTTCATCACCTTTCCAGGATGTCTCGTGATTGATTCCTCATGTCCAGGGCAATCTGCTCTAAAGCTTCAGCATAAAATGAGTGCTTGGATTTAGAGGGGATAATCAGTGGGTGGAATAATCATTCTCTTACGGTTTGAGGTATCCTTTGTGTATTATATTCACAGCTGGTATTAAACACAATGCAATATTAGCTTCAAACTTATTGTTCTCTCAGTAGCTGCTCAGATGCACTGGGCATGAGCAAAGTGTAATTGTCAGAGTGTGTCATCCACAGACCAGAGCACTCTGTGGCTCGTTCCTAAACTGCACTGCACGGCCAAGGCTGCAGGCTGGGCTTGGTGAAAGGAAGATCAGAGGGCTGGTGCTGCTATACTGAAGTCTATAAAAGCTTTCCTGTTGACTTCAACAGAAATAGGACTGAGCCTTAGGATTTTTGGCATGAAAACACAAAAATCCTCCTTTCCTTCTCTGCTGAACTGCATCACACGTTGCTGTGTGCCTTACGTAAGAGCGAGGCTGTTGGGGGGGATAGTGGTGGTGTACATATTGTTCTCTGGACATGTTGTTCTCTGGTAAATACTTGTTCAAGGATGTGTCCATTCCTGCTGGCAGGGGCTGAGGACACACACTTGGCCCAGCTTCCTGCTATCAGTGTGAACCTCCCAACTAGAAGCTTCATTTGTCAAGAGTTGTCTTTCAGAATTGTTAAAGTCGTCGCTGGCCAAGAAGACAGTGCTGACATTCCACATCATTTTTCTTTTATAAAAAGCCATTTCCCACCAGTTTGTAAATACAGCCCCACTGAAAATGTTCCTCGAAGCTGTAGCAATGTATGGTTGAAAGCCAGAAATTAGTGTTTGCTGGAAACAGGAAAATGGCAACCAAAAAAACCACCCAGATGAAAGGTGTTGGCTTCTGCCAAATACTCCCTCAGACCTCTTCCCCACCAGTATTCTGTGCAACAAGAGCCTTTTGACCTATTGTAGCCATTCCTCCTGTTTTCATTCCCAAAGGTTTTGCTTTTCTTTTGTTAAACAAGTTTCTAATTAGCAAACATCACAGTTATCCTGATTTTAATTGAACGAGTGTTATTAGCACTTGGCCCTAATCATCTGACTGTTTTATTTCCCTCTCTCAGGGCCTGGTTCCAAAGGTGGGCTCAGGCTCAGGCCTGCAGTTTTCAGTCCTTGCTGCACACCCTGTGTAAGTCCATGGTGACATTTGGACAGTCTCACAGGGGGTCACACAGGCACATTTGCTGGTTGTGACCAGCAAAACAGTCCTTTTGGGCAGCCCCAGGGGCTCTGTGGCCACAACCACCCCGAGGGCGTGGACTCCCCTTGCTGTTACCCAAGTGCTTTCTCAGCAAGGCTGAGCAGCCCATGCCGAGTTGAAATTCAAACTTAATTTTGGTTTCAGTAGAACATGGGCTGGTCTAAACTGCCCAGCACTGATGGAGGAAGGGCTGTGAGCCTTAGCATGAATCTGTACCATCCAAACCCCAGTGCCTGCAGGGATGTTTGAGAGGCAGAGCCCAAGGGGCAGTTTCCCTCACATTAAATAAGGTTCATGCTGGACAAGGCTTTTTGCTTTGCTTGTACCATTCCCAGTCTTTAATTTCTAATATTGATTCTGTACTTTGTGGAGAGCAAATCAGTTCAAAACCTGGTGTTTTCCACCAGCAAGTCACGGACTGGTGATTTCTCTTCCAGCCCATTATCACAGCAATAAAACCCCTCTAATCACTTTGAATTTAGGCTGCCTCTTGTCACAGTCAAGTGCATGGCACCTCCTTGGAGCAGGTCCTTGAATTAAAATATTGTAAATTTTTTTGCTGTTTAAGCACTACTGCAGAACCCTGAGTGGCCAAGGAGAGAGGAGTTTTTTCCTCCGCCTGGAATTTTTCACTATAACCATCCTCAGGGGAGTTCTCATCTTCAAAAGAAACATTCTTTCTATACAAGCTGCAAAAAGAATTATTTAATGACATCATAAATTAATACAGAGAGGCACAAATTTTCCAAAATGTAGAGAGAGAGAAAGAGAGAAATAAATTGATGTTTGCCAAAAACACCCCAGCCCTTCCAGACTTAGGCCCCTCTCGAGCCTGCGAGCTGCCAACGATGCCAAATTGAATGGTGGGGCTTTTGGCAGGGCTGCAGTTTAGCTTGTTTAAATTCTGGCAAATATTCCTATTACTCACATTCTCAGCAAGCTGATACAAATATTTGTTCTATTTAGAGTGGAGTCCAAGCTTGGCATCAGCGCTGTTGGGCTCGGTGGAACTAACCTCGCCCGTGCCAGTATGAAATTTGGACATCTACCTTAAAGAAAAACAGAATTTCAAGATTCCCTGTGCCTTTCAGTGCAGATTAGAGCACATCAATGGAAAACAGACCTTGTGTGTATCCAGGTTTTTCTCACTTGCTGGTTTTTGCTTTAATCTGATTTGAAATGGCCTTAGTTTTCCTGCGCTTGGATTGCCATTCCCAGCAAACCATCTCACCAGAGCTGGGGCTGGAAAAGCCTCCACACACGTGAAACTCCACATTCTTGAGAATTAAAAGCTGTTTAAACTGCAGTAAATCAAACTGGGGCACAGTAAGCACACTTGATCTCTTTTAAAGCTGCGCAGGTTGTTGGGATTTTTTTTTGGTGATGTCCACAGTTCAGTGTTTCTGATTTGAAAAGCAAACAGCCCGACCCCTCAAGGACACCGAGCATTTCTGTGCTCTGGCTCTGGGCTGGACACTGCAGGACAGGCTTTGCTGGGAAGGAGCTGCTCAGCACCAGCATGGCAAACACAACATAAATGGAGTGGATCCCAAATGCCTCCTCTGGCCACAGCAGAGCCGCCCACCTTGCCCGTGAGCTTGGGATTGGACACAAAACCGGGTTAGAAATCCTGCAATGAGAAAAGAAACCAACCTGAAAATACAACCACCTGTTTCCCTTCCATAAATTGCCACACCCTGAAGGTGCTCTGGGGGTGTGCTGGCCCTGGCTCTGTGCTCAGGGTGGCATTTGGAAGCTGCCTGAATGCCTTAGTAGAAAGGGGATCCCACTAACTGGATTTTATCCTTTTGGGAATGGGAAATCTGCTCTAAGTGGCTGAACTTCTCTGAGTGGAAAAAGATCATCACTAGAGAATGATTCATCCCATCTAATCTAAATGTCTGATCTCTCTCCAGTGACCATAAAAGGAGGCCAGATGACCAGATTAGCATTTATCCAAATTTTGCACATTTTTATGCTAACTCAGCCTTTCCCAATCAAGTCCTGTGCTCACAAACACCATGGACTATTTTTATAAGGAAAGGCTTGTTATTTGGCACAGGATTTCCCAGGGCACTTGTGGCTGGTTTGAGATGGAGCCTTGGCCATGCCCTCTGCAAAGGCTGCCAGCAGAGCCTGCTCTGTGCTCAGCAGGTAAAACCTGGATTAATTCCATGGGCTGGTCTTTTCTACATCCCCTGCACTAACTGAAAGGTGCTGGAACAATCCTGAAAGGAGTTACTTCTCCAACTGCCTTAAATCAATATATATTGCGTCAATGAGCGGAAGGTGTATGAAAAATAGTTAAAAATAAAGGCCATGGTTATTCACTAAAAATGACATTGTTATTCTTTGAGTCATATTTGTAAAATGAGCACCAGATCCAGGCAGGTTGTCATGTGCACTCTGGGCTGCTGACCCCGACAGTCTGTGGGCTGTGGTGGCAGCTTTGTCTGGGTCAGTGTTGATCCAATGCCAGCATGAGAAATGAACCGAGCACGATAAACCCCGGCAGTGGCACCCTCAGAGCTCTCCCCATCCCTCCAGCCCTCAGCGCCTCTGCCCTGTCACTGTCACTGCCACTGACCTGCACAGCAGCACAGGAGCGTGGGCTGGGCACTCCTGGGATCAGATGAGTGGCTGCCTTTAATTCTCTGCTCCCATCAATTCCTGCATCCATAAACCCAGAGAAACACCAGAGAAATCACAGGCAAACCCAAAGCCCTTTGGGAAGTGTGAGGTTGGTGTGCTTGGACAGTGGGGGACAGAAGAGAGGAGAGGCATCTTTATCCACCATGGAACATTTTTATACTGATTATTGAAACGCACCCAGAGACAGCTTATAGTAGTAAAATGACTTTATGTTCTGATATGTAAAATAAGATGTCCATGCTATGTAACAAACATTTGAAAATTCCATACCGCCTGTAGCTAATGTGGTTTCTAATAAAGATTTATCTGTAGTATATATGTTTCTTGTCTAACCACTTCTTAGTTTTTACATCAAAGGTGTGTAATAAAAAAAAAATCTTAAATAGATGTCTTTAAAAAAAAAAAACAACCCTTGCAACATTCATTTTTATTAAGTATTTCATTTGTAAAAAGCAAAGCTGAATTGGACACGTGGCCTGCATTTGTGATATATATATATTTTTATATATATATATATATAAAATATATATGTATATAAATAGCTATTCAGCATGCAAAAATGGTAGTGATTTCCAAATTCTGGTTACAAAATGCACACCAACTGTAGGGGGAATGGGGCTGTCCTGGCTGAGACATGACCCACTGCAGTGGCCTCAGCACCCTCATCCAGCAGCCCCTTCCTGGGGACAGAGTCACCAAAACACAGCGGGACCTCCCGCCCTCCCAGCCTGCATTTCAGCCTTTTGCCTTTGCCCACTCGGGAGAAGCCAAAAGCTCCCAGATCCCCTCAGTGCCACCATCCCTGGGGTGGCACCACCCGGGAGCTGGGCTGGGGTCGGGCACATCCCTGCTCGGGGGCTCTGGCGGTGAAGGCAGTGGGGTTTTGTCCAAAAAGGACTCCACCTGCTTGCCCAGCCAGGTGATCCCTCCTTATGGAATCATTTGGGTCGGAAAAGACCTCTGAGATGGTCCAGTCCAACCTGTGACCAGTCCCCACACCACCAGCTGGTCCCCTGGCAGGGACACCCCCTGGGCAAAGCCAGCACTGGGGGAGTCACTTCAAGGGGCTTGCACAGTAAAGGACAGGAGCAATGCATACACTGGATACAGACTTTTACCTGTTCTACAGATATTTGTACACTGGGAAGCCTGACAGGCAATGGGAGCTCTTCCCACCCCACCCCACCATCAGAAAAATATCCCTCTATGCCTCCTTTAGGCTGAAAACAATTCTGAGTGAGCTGCAAAAGAAAAAAACAAAACATAGCATGAAAGGCACATTTCAGCTGAATAGCAAAGAAATCAAGGACCAGCAAATACAGAAATCGCTTCTGGAAAGTATTAGCGACTCTTAAGCTTAAACTTCATAAATATATTGCAATAAGCAAGTGTGATTCAATCAAGGGATGGGAGCCTGAAGACACTGGGTCTGTTCCTAACACTGCAATGAATTTGCTGTTTGGCCTCGGGGCGTTAACACTTCACTTCTTCTCTTCCCACAGCCACGAGCGACGGTGGCGTGGGGGGAAGAAGAGACACTTGTGCATCGGTGCCTTCTCCTCGGAGCCCCACTGAGAGCGGCCCCGCCGGCCCCCGCGCCCCCACAGACCAGCAGGGCCAGAGAAGAGCTGCCACGGCAGTCCTGGAGCCACACAGCCACACAGGTGGCTTCTGCCTCGGAGTTTGGGGGGTTTGGGGCTCGGGAGCTGCAAAAGCAAAGCTCTCGCTTTTCCCAAACGGCCAGAATTTGCTTGTGGGTGTTTAATGTTACAAGCAAAAGGAAATGGCCGGCTACGTCACTTGTGAGTCAAGAAGGTGGTTTCTCTGTGGATGAAGATGTGAGAATTAATTTATTTGGGAGTCAGTAAGAGCCTGCTGAATGCAGCCCACTGAGACAGGGGATGTAACTCTCTGTGTGCCTGAAGATATAAGCTCTTCACCCACACAAATCCCTCTGGAAATGCACATTTGTCTCCCCGAAGTGCAAGTTACCCACAGGTATCAACACTGATTGAACACTGTCCCGGAGCAGGAACGCTGGCTGTGGCATCGCTGGGCCCGCAGGGTCACCCGTCAGTCCAGTTCTCCACAGTCCCCATCCCTGAATGGTACTGCAGCGACGCCTCCCTGGACAGCGAGAAGCTCTGTGAGTACAGGAACTCGTTGGCCGCGTTGAGGTGGGGAGAGGGGGGTTTCCTCTCACACACGGATGGGTGCACCCTTTCCCTCGGGAAGGACGACGAGGGGACGCGCTCCCGGACCTGAGACTGGGACAGCTGGTTGTAGACACTGAAGTGGCTGTTCCCGGGGGGCTGCGAGCCCTGGCCCGGGATGGCCGGGAGCCGCGGCATCATGGTGGTGGCGGTGAAGTGAGGAGGGAAGGGCTGGTAGGGCACAGTCTCCATTGTCTGGACGCTGTAGCTGGTGTAAGGTGCGACTGAAGTCCACATGTTGCAGCTCAAGGCGGGGGGCGGAGGCGGCAAGTCGTCGACGGCCGAGACGCCGGCGATGTCGGCGCCGGCCCCAGAGTACATGCAGGCCTCCCTGGGAGCCACCTCGCTGCAGTAGGACGGGCTCAGCATCTGCTGCTCGTACGGCGGCGGCGAGCGGAAATAGTGATCGTCTCCCACCGACGGCGAGGCCTCCAGGTAGGAGCGTTTGCAGGGCAGGTCCAGGTGCCGGGCGCTTTCTGCAAACACAGAAACACACAGTCAGGAGCGGCTCCGAGGGTTTAGCAGGGACCCACCGGGAGCCTGGGCTGGGTTTGTGGGGTCCCCTTGGGAGCTGAGCGTGAGGCTGCTCTTTTCTTTCAGATTAATCCAGTTAAACCATTTCAGTTTGGGAAAACAATGCACAACATCAAAAAGACATTGTGCCGCAAATATCAGGCTAATCCCCTCGGCCTCAAAGCTTTCTGGTGACATTTGTCAGCTTAAGTGAGGGACTTGGGCTACTATTCTCACATCAGGGATTACTTCACGCTCTTCCAGATAACAGAGGTCCCTGACACTCCTGCAGGGTTCCTCCTGACAAACTCAAGAAGTCTCTTAGAGGGTCTTATCGCAGCCTGCCTTCCTGTCGTTGCAAAAACGACCCTACATTTCCCAGATATCCATGTCAGGAGCTGCAGAAATATTTCCAGATAAAGGAGCCCTTCCCTAGTCAACAGCCCTTCCTCAGCGTCACAGGGAAGAGCCGTGGCCCCTCTCCACAGATTATGGGGACCACGGCCCTGTCTACCAGCAGCTTTCTGTTAGCTGTTAGCAATATTCTCTGGATGAATTAGTGAATTCATCTGCAGATTGAACATCTGCTGAAACTCTGCATTTGCCTCGCAGCCCTCATTACTGGAGCTGCTAGATTCTTCATTTGGCCATGATCAGAGGATTCTCACAGCTTAACTAAATTAGCAGGCAATGAGACATGCAAATAGTGGGATTTTGTTTTCTGCGCACAATTTTTCCATTTAACTTAAAACATGCCATGATCTCATCTGCTGCTGGATTAAAAGGAAGAGAATGCAGTCACAGCTCACTTATACTTGAGAACTAGTGGATAAGAGGCAAGGGCTGCTCACAAACAGCTTCCACAGCCCCACTAGTCTGCAGACACCGAGAGAATTGCTGACGGCTTTGTCTTGGAAAGTGCTGAATGTGCTAATGCTAATGGCCTCTACAGAGGATTTTTAATTCAGCTGATGCTAACACTGGATAATTTTCCAATGAAGCCTCGTGCCATTTGAATTACACATTCTCATTAATATTTTCAGCTCTGCCTCACAGTCTGAATTTACCTTCTATGGGGCAAACCCACTAATAACTGCCCCAGATGCCAGCCTTCGGGTCCTGATCCTCCAAAACACTTGGCTCACACCAGTACCTTTGCAGATCAAGGCCCAGGGGACTGATCCAAACCGAACCAGAGTCACCCACAAGCTTTCAGTGCTCGTGTCCTCAGGTTTATTTGCTGTAGTATTTTTCCACCTGTAAACCCGAGTTACCTCTTCTTTTTAGGCAATGGTAGAAGAGCCCTGAATCTCTCTGTGCTGTGAAGGTGTTGAGTGGCAGATCTTGAGTATCCGAAGCTGCGAATTGCATGTGAGCACCATTCTCATACTGATAATGCTGAAGGGTCTGGTGATTGCCATGAAGTGGGTTAACATCTGGCTTGGTTGAAAGCTGGCCGTGACTGGACACCAGCCTCTGCCTCATGATGCTTTTGGAAATTACTGGATATTCTTTGCTGAAGGAGATGAGAAAAATTATTACTGGTTAGACAGCGATCAGCATCAACAGAATGATGAAATATTAGTTTGGCTTCCCTAGAGCATCTCCAGTGACTTCACCGCCCTTTGCCTAATACGATGAACTCATCACCCTCCTCTGGGTGTGGGCAACACACGGAGTGCGTCACTGAGTTACAGGGAGAGCTTTCCAGGGGTATAAATGGCGTTTAAAGCCATGAGCAAACAAGGGGCCCCGTGGCACAGGCACCTTGTGAGTGCTTCTCCAGAGAGGTGCACAGTGAGGAGGGGAGCCAGGAGGGACCCCTCGAGGAACAGGGTGAGGAGGGACCCCTCAAGGAGCAGGGCAAGGAGGGACCCTCAAGGAGCAGGGTGAGAAGGGACCCCTCGAGGAGCAGGGCCAGGAGGGACCCCTCGAGGAGCAGGGTGAGAAGGGACCCCTCGAGGAGCAGGGTGAGAAGGGACCCCTCGAGGAGCAGGGCCAGGAGGGACCCCTCAAGGAGCAGGGTGAGAAGGGACCCCTCAAGGAGCAGGGTGAGAAGGGACCCCTCGAGGAGCAGGGTGAGAAGGGACCCCTCAAGGAGCAGGGTGAGAAGGGACCCCTGGTGCTGGGCGGCCGTACCTTTGCAGCCGAGCCACGCGCAGGTCGCTGTCGTCGCTGCCCCGGAACCCCTTGGCAAAGGGGTTGTTTTCGATTTTCAGCTGCGTTATCTTGGAAAGAACAAAACCAAGGATGAAGTTTGAGAGCAGATCCCACCATAACTCACAGCAGTGCTGAGGTGGCGGGTCTCGAGGTGCCCAGGCCTGTGTGACACCCTGTGAATAAGAGTCTGGATCTTGTTCTGGGCCCTGTGTTCTTACTCTGGGCTCTGGGTAGAGAGAATGTATTTGTCTGATTCAAAAGGTTTCCCATGTTTCCATGTTAGGGAGCCCTATTTGTTATGCTCTGGCTCTCCCTGATTTCCATAAGAATTTTCTGTACCTTTATGCCCACCATTCAGTCATTTTCCCTCTGTGGAAAGAATCCCAGCTCAAACAGTGCTTCCCCTCTGGGCTGCCCGAGGCAGCACAGCCCCTCTCCCCCCTGCATCCCCTTCTAGCAGGCAGGATAACAAACCAGTCCTGCCTTCTGCTGGGTTTGCATGAGTGTTGCTGCAACTAACAGCTACACTTTTAGCAATGTGGAAAAATAGCCCTTACCAAAAAAACTCCTGAGAAAACAGCTGGCTGGGCTTGGTGATGGAGAGGGAAGGTGGTGACATGTGAACTGAGCCAGGCTCGAGGGCTTGGGCTCTTCCTCTCTGCAGCCCACAGCGGCTCCAGGAAAGCAGCTGATGAACCACAAGGAACGCAGGGCCCTTCCAAACCCACAGCCTGACAGCAGGTTTGTGCATCCTAATTTAATTCTGTTGTTTAGTGACTGTGGTTTTCCTCTGACATGAGCAGAATGAGGGTGTCGGTGCCTCCTTGTCACCTTCCCCTGGCCCCATCCAACCAGGATGGGGGATTTTGGGTGAACACTCGCATCTTCCTCACCAACCTGTGCTCAGGGGTGTCCTCTGTCCTCAGCTTTCCATCTCTGGGAGCCCACACTCACCAAGACTCTCATTTTCTAATTTAGAAGGACAATTATTTGCAGCCACACTTCTTGCTAGGAGGATATTTCTGAGCTAAAAGTGATCCTGTGGTTTGTTTCTTCTAAAAGACACCGGGAGCAGGTTTTGAATTGTCCCCCCTGTGCCCCCACCCAGCTACACCCAGAACCAGCTGCACAGCAGGGACAGTGGGAGTGGGAAGTTTATGGAGCACTTTGGGAACCTTAGGGATGAAAGGCACTATTGAGACGGGACATTTTAATTTAAGTGCATATTAAATATAAGCTCTTTTCAAGCCTTTTTTGGTTAACCATGTTTGGGCAACTGGTCATTTTACACCAGCAGCTACAACTTTTCTAACAGGATTCACTTCAGTGTCCTAATGGGCACCTTGTCCCCCCTGCCTTACCATAACACTCGCATCCATTTTTCTGCTCTGAGTCTCTTAATTAGCTCACTAATTGCAAAATTTCTGCAAGGGCTCTTTGCTTCAAGCATCAAAGGGCACACAGGCATCCTGCTCGGGAGGAAAAGCTCTGGTCAGGTTATTGGGCAGGAAGAATTTCACACTTGTTCCTGTTCCTGTAGGATTTTCCCATGAATGTGTAGAAAAGGAGCTGGTCCAGTAGCACGTGGCAGGTTTGGGGGTGACAGGAGGGCTCCAGCAGTGCTGCCTCACTCTGCACCCTTGGTTTTGAATCCTGAGGCACTTCAAACATTCCAATTCATCCTCACACAGCCCTGCAACTGGAATTTACCCTGAGAAAAGCTGCCTGGCAGCACAAGCAAAGGCAGGCAGAGCAGCAGCAGGAGAGAACCCAGGGCCTTGCCCTCCCCTTCCTGGCATCCTCCCCTCTCCCTGCCCTGGTGACAGTGTCACAGGGAGGTGACAATTTACTGTCCCACTGCTCTGCCCTGCTGGGAACCTGGCTTGGTAAACCCCTCAGAATGCTGCCAGCACTGCCAACACCCTCCAGCTAGGAGGGAAACCAGACCCTGTGGCACACGGGCAGCCCTGACAACCCCCCGGCCCAGAACTGAGCCCTTTGTGCTTTATATCCCCCCAAAACAGCCCCAAAGCCCTCCTGCCTTCACGTGCAAACCGCAGCGCCGGCGTTTTTATGGTTACATTCCTCGTATGTCTCACTAAACACACAGAGCATAATTACTTTTCACTGCAGATTTATGAGCAAGCTTTGCTGGTCATTATTAGATGTGCTTTGCTGGTTGAATGACAGCCCAGCACTATGAGCACAGCGATTCATTAGAGCCCGGACGTGCAGGGTTTGCCAAAATATTGTTAGCAGGGATGTTGTGCTGCTCCAGAGCTGCATCCTCTGGCTCATCCCTCGTGCTCGATGCCAGCGTGGAAAATTGTCTTTTAAAGCAGCAGAACAGGCTCTCCCCCTCCCTCCAAGCACACAAATCCCACTCACCAAAGCACAGCACCGTGTCGCTGCAGTGGGGAAATCCTCTCGCAGAGTTACAAAGCCCCTGGCCAGAAATACAGCCCTTTCAGCCCAGAAAAAGCAGCCTACCTTGTGGTTCTGGTAGGAGGTGACTGATATAAAGGATGTCTCTGGGAAAACGTGGGTGCAGAAGGCTGTGTTCTTGGAGCCAAAAGCGTTGTTCTCATCCGCCTTCACAATGTGCAGCCGGGGCTGGTATTTGTGCATTGAATTAAGAATGATCTGAAAAACAATTGGTGCTAAAGTAAGAAATCCATTAAAAAACCTAAAAAGACAAGCCATAGCTATTCACCAGCCTTTCCTAGCAGGACCCAAAGCCCACTGGTGCTCAGCTCTAGCTTTGCTTGTGAGTTAGAAGGGAAAATTACTTTATAGAAATGCACAGGAACCAAGACAGAAAAGGTATCTGCTGCTCTGGCAAGCAGGGCTGAACTTAAAGCTTTCCTGGTAAACTCTCATTTTCCTGTTGCTATTGGATAGAGTCAGTCTGGGTGGAAAAAATGCCATAATTTTTTTTTTTCCCCAGCTCACACTGAAGCTGTACAATATATAATTCACCAGCAGACTGGTCTGTAAAGATTCCTAATAAATACTTTACTGAGCTGAAAAATACACAGTTTAGCAGAGGAAAAAAAAAAACAACACAGAAACCACAGAGTGGGGGAAGAAAAAAGCTAGAAAGCTGTTTTTCTTTTATCTGCTGGTAAAAGCAAACTACAAAAGAGCAGATTTGTTTTTCCTGCTGTTTGTGGAGCGGCTGAGTGTGGGTGGCTGGGCCTGGGCACCTCTGGCAGCCGCCCCACGGCTCCTGCCCCTCCTCGAGCCCTGCTGAGCCAAAGGCAGGAGCCAGCCAAGGGAATTTGGGATGGCTCAGGGTCCTCTTTTGGAGCTTGAGGGGCTGCCCAGCCCAGCCTGGCCCTGCAGCACGGAGCTGCCACAAAGGAGGGCTGTGCCCAGGCCGATGGAAGTGGCTTCGAGAAATGGAACTGCTTTTAAGAAGCAGGATGGTTTTAAGAAAAGCCTTTCTTCCTTTTACTGGGCAAAGAAGAAATACAGCTCTCTTGTTTTCTTGGCATAATCCTTTTCAGTCTCTTCTTTCCTCTCCCAAAAGGGCTAATTGAGTCTGGCTGGTCCTGGAGCTGAGGGCATCTCCAGCTGGGCACCACCCTGTGGGTGCCCAAAACAGCTGGCAGGGCCACGTCTGTCCCCAGCAGGGACATGGGCAAGGGGCAAGGAGGGAAGACTGTGATGGGTGATGTCTTCCACTGGTGGTAAATGGATGGATGGAGGGAGAGAGGGAGGGAGGGAGGGAGGGAGGGAGCAATGGATGTCCACACTGCAACAGGGCACCATCAGTTCACACTAATTGTGTCTGTAGCCGGATTTAAATGACAATTCCTAAGAGATGGAAGACTTTGGTGTCCAGGAACCCTTCCTGCCTCCTGACTCCCATCCCAAGGAGAGCTCCCAGTGGCGGCTCCAGCCGGGATGGGCGACAGTGTGTGGAGCTTGTGCTCTTTGAAGCCCCTCATGTGCCTGCACGTCCCTCTGCCCACAGTAGCCACTGCATTATAGACCACTTAAATGCAATTTTTATTGTTGACATTTGCCAGACAACCCTCCCTGCTCCCCGAGAGAGAGAATGAGGAATTTTTGGCATTTTATCAGCTTTGCATCAAGTTCCTTAAGCACTTTGTGGCCGTTGATGGGCAGGGTGTAGATCTGAGAGGGTCAGCTCAGGTTTTGGGTTGGAGCCTTTGCTCTGCTTTCATGTATCAGCCACTCGTAAAACAGAGCCAAGGAGAGCAACGCCAGAGGGACGAGACTTCTGTCAGAAGGGGCATTTTAATTTTCAATAATTAAGACCTGAGCCAAGCTGATAAACAGGGGTTGTCTGGAGCAAAAGCTGTGCTGATCTCACTGTCTGTCCCACACTGCCCAGGCCAGGTGACGGGTCCCCAGAGTCAGAGCAACTCAACTCCTGGGTGAAGAAACCAAACTGAGATTTCCAAAGGGAAAATTGAGTCCCCCAATTCAGACATACTCTGTAAAAACAGCCTGTATTCTCCCTCCAAAGAGGTATCAACTGGACCACAAACCCTTTTTTTTAAAAAAAAAAATATACTAATAACATCTTCAAATTCAAGGAGCCCAAACAGTTTCCAACTTGGACATATTATTACTTCTTGGAGCCTGATAAAAGAGTTCAGGAAAGGGTTTTTGACAGGTGGCCAAGGTTACAGCTGTGCCTGCAAACCTGCCTGGAGGTTCATCCTGAACTGCTTGATACCTGGGGGGTGTTTGGGGGGTGTGGGGTGGGAAATCCTAAATGGCTTAATTGAAAATTTACAATTGATTTACATTTACAAGGTTGGGCATTTCTGTCCCTTGCAGCAAAGAGGGTATTTGCCCACGTGTCTCAGTGCAAGTACCTGTTGGACAGAGCCAAACCTAAGGCTGTGCCCAAGGAAGGAGATGACCTTGGGATGTGCCAGATCAAGGCCTGAGAGCAGGAAATGTGATTAATAGATGTGAGAACTGCAGAGCCAAGGGAATTGCAGCAGGTTGGTGCCCACAGGACAAGGCAAAGGCCAATAAAAACACACCATTCTCATATGATGAAGGAAAAAACCCTTCAGGTGTTTGGCAGAGGGTCAGAGTGCCAGGATGGGGATCGAAATGGTGTTGGTTTGGATGCTTCCCTGTGCTCCCTCCAGCTGCACATTTTTTGGGAACCACTGTCCACATTAAACCCACACAGAAAACCAGAACTTGTATACAGAGGCTGTGCCTGCACACACATCCTCCTCCCCTCTGCTTGGGGTAAGCCCTGTGCATTCAAAATCCCTGCAAACCACCCAAAAAATAACCTTTAGCTCCAAAACACCATGTCAGTGCAAAGCCAAATGCCAACAGTCCGGGCTGAATAGTTTTCAAGGCTGCTGTGGAAAACTGGTGGCTGGCTAAAAATACACAAAACAAATGTAAATTCCACTCAGATGACGAAGATCCGTGGAAAGATTAACTCAAAGGATCGTGTCAAAAATGAGAAGTATTTTAATTGATGGGGCAGGGCCTGGAGGAGCCTCGGAGATGATGCTGAAACAGGAGCTTTGTATTGTCCTGCACTTACCTTTCCCACTGCAAGGTCATGGGGAGATTCATTCCGTGGCAGACACTGTCACACCCCTTTTTAAATTGCTTTCAGTACAAAATGAAGCAGTTTGGCTGCTGAAAACAGTTACTGGTGGGTTGGTTAGAGGGGAATTTGAACGTGTTAGAGGACAAGAATATAAACTGAGGAAGGGAAATGGGAAAACAGTGTTTCCTGAGCAGCACTGAGACACACTTGGGAACTGAAAGACTCCCTCTGCAACCTGGTGATCTTGTTTAGGAAGGGAACATTTCAGACGGGAATCACACATAAATAAAAATATTAAATATAAATAAACAATTTTTTTCATATTAAAACTAAACCAAACCAACAAATGGTAAATCAAACAGATATCCCAACCAGAACCCTCAAATTGGATGGACCACCCCTAATTTAGGGAGTGGGTATTGGTTTGGCATCCCATCACCCAAACACTCTCTCTGCCTGGAAAACACACATTTTCAAGAGGAAAAACAGCCAAAAGTGACCCAGGTGGGGAATGGCCACCTTCACCTTCAGGGCACCAGCATGGAGGCACCAAGAGGCTGCGCTGATCCACCCCTGGGGACCCTCCTGGCTGCACCAGCCGGGGCCAAACAGCTGCTTGAGCATTTGAGGAGCATTTTGCACCTCCTGCTCCCACGAGAGCCCCAGGAGGCACAGCCCGAGCAGGCAGAGCTGCTCCCCCTGCCCAGGGAACCTCCAGAGAAGGATCCCCAGGGTGATGTCCCTGCCACCCCCTGGATGTCCCACGTGAGGAGCAGATTGTGGGACAGACAAATGTGACCCTACACAAACATCCTCTTTGCTTTGCACCCCCTCTCCCTCTCCCTCCTCTGTGCTGCTCACACAGTTGCAGATGGAACTCTGGCTGTAATAGAGCTCAGCTCCTTTATTTCTTTGGCATTCCCCAGTCAGCAAGGAATGGCAAACAAAAAAAATAAAATGAAAAAAGGTGTCATTTGCTCCTTCCATTTAATTTTCCCTAGGCAAACATACTCCTTTAGCATCTGATCTCTCACAGTGCTGAGTAATGTGAGAGCTGCAGGGCTTGAAGGCTTTTGCCAGTTTGCAGGACAGGGCCCAAAGGCCAAAACCCGAGTGGGGTAGTGGTGCCACATTCCTTGTCACAATGCAAACTCGCCTTGAAATCACCAGTAAAATGTATTTACTTTCATATGAAATTTGGGGAGTTGATTTAAGAGCTCTCCCTGTTTCGCCAAGGTATCAGATGTCATATGATGCAGTGGTTGTTATGGCAACGCCCCTTTTTATATTGAATAGTAAATGGCTACGAAAAAGCCACATAATTTTATGGTCAATCCCGGGGGATCACATAACTAATATAAAATCTTGCATTTTAATATATTTTCTGCTTCTTTCTTCCTTCCCTCTGTTCTTTCAAAGTGAAAAAGCCTTTGAGCTGAGGCTGGCCCTGGTCCCACACCGGGACACTGAGCAGAACAAAACCCTGACGATCCAGTTTTCTGCAGGGAAAGCTGGTGTGTTAATCACAGAGCTCTGCAGAACCACAGCACTCTGCAGAGCACCTCGATTAGTGTTTGGTGGTGTGAACCATCCCAAAAGGAAGCTGTCTTTAGGAGGGGTTGGTTTGGAGATGCCCCTGTCAGCAGTGGAGCTGCCCAGGAGGAACGGGCTGGTGGGATCACACCCCCCTCTGCATCCACCCCGGGACTCACAGGGACACCCCAGCCCAAAGCACTGAAATCACACCATCCTTCAGGTTGGGAAAGACCCTTGGGATCATCCAGCTCAACCCAATAAAGCACTGTATTCACACAGCCTCTGGATTCACCTGAACCTCGTCCTCTCTGTTTCCAGTCACGTCCAGGGGAGGATTCACCTCACTCTGCCCAAGGGCAGGACGGGGCTGCAGCCCCAAAGACATGGAGTGAGGCTCCTTCCAGCCCTGAATCCATCCAGGCTCCGGCAGAGGAGCCTCCCAAACCCACACGTTTGTCCTGGCAATCCACAGAGCGAGGAATTAAAGAAAGGCTGGAAAATCCTGGGAAAAGTTTCAACATGAGCTCAGGCAAATAGTTCCTTACGAGATGGCCAAAGCTGGGATTTCTGGCTTTTTTCCCCTCCCCTGGTTCTTTTTCATCTAACATCAGCTGGAATCCAGTGTGGTGTTCCCTGGCCTTGGGGACAGGGCTCTGGTGTGAGTTCCACCTCTGCTCTGGCACGTGAGGGTTTGTTTGGGAAGGGGCAGGGCCCCGGGTGGGACATCCTGGGACCCCTCTGTGTGACCCCCCCACGCTGCCACCTGGCCTCCTGTCAGCCCTGGGCACAAAGTGACCTCTGCCCTTGCCCTTGTCCCACCTCAAGGTCTGATTCCAGTTACACTTGACTAAAATCCGCTGCCTTTGACTCCTGCAAACCAGGGAGGCAACAGCAAAAGGACTTAACAGAGAGATGTAAATGTGCTTTTTAACCACGAACTCCTCTGGCTGTGCCTTCCCCAGCTGCTTAAAGTGCACTCCAGATCCCTGTGGGGCACACACCATTCCCAACAGCCCTGCTCCCTTTTTTTTAAGGCAGGAACAAAGCAAGTAGTGTAAAACTCACACTGGCCTTTATAATTTATTTGGGCACCACTATTGCTCTGATCAGATGTTGATTAAAATGGATGGGTAAAAAAAAATGAAAAAAAAAGAAAAGAAAATATTCGTGGATATTCTTTCAGCAGAAGGATCAGTGATGCTCCAAAGAAATTGTCAGCAAATTTAGGGCTGGACAAAAGGATTTTTTAAAGATTTAAAGAAAAGAGCTGGTTTAGTACTGGGAGATAGATATATGTATATTTGTGTGTACATATCTCTCTTTATAAAATTCTTATATATTTCTTTTTTTCGAATATAAAGAAAAATAGGTATTGCATATATTCCTTTTATATACATAAGAAATCATATATACTGAAAAAAATCTTAGATATATAAATAAAAGAAATGTTAGATATAAAAATTAACAATCTTATATAGAGAATTTTTTTAAATTATGTCTGTATATAAATATAAGAAATATTCAGCTGAGAATATATATAAAATATAAGACATATTGAGCATTTCAGGATGTGAAATCCATCCATCCATCCATCCATCCATCCATCCATCCATCCATCCATCCATCCATCCATCCATCCATCCATCCATCCCTCCATCCCTCTGGAAAACCCAGCAGGCCTGGGGGGAGCAGCTGCCCAGGCAGCACAGAAACCTCCTACCAGTGCCTGAGAGGAAACTGCTTGGCCACAAGTCATAAAGCAAACAAATAAAAAAAAATTATAAATGAAAACGAGGGGTTTGCAAGATTAGTGGGACATGGAGCTCATTAAAGGGCCTGAGTGAGCCTGACGAGCACAGACAGGGAAACGCTGGCATTTAATTAATAGAAAAATGGAAAGGAAACCCCAGGACTTGCAGAAAAATTAAGTCTTTCAGTGATAATCAAATAAAACCAAGTGTGCAAATATTAAATCTGGAAAGAAATAACAAACTTGTCGGCATTAAAGAGTAAAGCCAGTAAACAGCAGACTTGGGTCAGGAAAACCGGGAATATCACTTAAAATTCTGTCAAAGGTGACCGACCGTCTATAATATCCTGGAGCTTTAAAGCCCACCAGGTTACATCTCTGAAACTCACATCAAAGCTGTCTTTTAAAAGCTGACAAAGCACATTGTGGCAATTAAAAGGCACCATCAGCAGCCAAGGAGCAAGGTAAGCACAGGGTAACAAGACCAAGCTCAGCAACACTTTGGTGGGGGCATTAAATGAAATATCTACTTTTATTGTCACAACCCCCACTTCAAACCTGCATCTATCACTTGTCTTTTCTTTCTCCCCCTGCAGGAATACCTTTATATATTCTGCAATATACTTATATATCTTTTGTCTTTATATATATATATTTAAAGACAATCCTTTCCAATTGCTCCCTGTTAGAACCTGCCACAAATGCTGGTGTGACTCTCCCTTTCCAAGCTGGCCTGGCTGCAGGAGCCCAGGAGCAGCTGAGTCCTCTGGCAGGGGCTCATTCCAGTGGAGCCTCTGACAGCAGCAGCCAAGGCACAGCCCCTGAGGGGATGCACTTGCTCCTGTTTTCCAGCCCGTGAGCACCAGCCTTAGGTGGCTCTGAGTGTTCTCAGCCCCAGGCTGAGAGCAGGGACAGAGGGGCCTGGGAGTGAGGCTGCAAGGTTTCCTCACAGCCTCAGAGCTGCCACCCAGTTCCTCTGGAGGCTGAAACCTCATTCAGAGGGTCCTCAGGACAAAGCTCCTGGGCTCCTGCACTGACAGAACGTGTCCAGAGCCACCAGCCTGATGCCCTTCCCAGCACCCTTCCTTAGAGAGGGACTTCTCATGGCCAATGCCCAAAAGGTGTCCTCCTGTCCTCCCTGTCATGTACATGGTGTAAAACCAAATTAAAGTCAGCCCTAATTAACAGCTTCTGCTTCTTTGCAGCATCCCTCACGTTTATGGATGCTGTTTCACCCTTGCTGAGCTGTTTCAGCTCTCACTGCTCATCTCACCATCCCTCAAGGGATAAAAGTACCTTTATATATATAAAGTACCTAAATGCACATTATTAAGTACCCCCCCACACGTTATTGTGTACCATTAACACAGTACCCTCCCTGCAGGTCCAAGCTGAAGCCCCCCTATCCCTTCAGCAGCTTCACACCCACCCTGAGCATCCTTCACCTGCTGGGAGCAGGAGCTGCCCCTCAGCTCC
>JAWWMO010000051.1:2573217-2592524 GCA_035047845.1 Dendrocincla fuliginosa | reverse complement strand
CCCCTATCCCTTCAGCAGCTTCACACCCACCCTGAGCATCCTTCACCTGCTGGGAGCAGGAGCTGCCCCTCAGCTCCGTAAGGACCCTTTCACAGGCACCTTCCACCCACTGTTGCACACCTGAAACCTCTGAAGAAAGTGGAATTCCACTCATGAGTATTTACCACTGTGGAGATACTCATTTGATATTTCCCCAAGAGCCCTGGACCGACCTGCTAAAGAAATCCAATGTTACATTCTCCTTTTTTCTGGTTTTTGGGCACCCTGCATGGCTGAGATTAGCCAGCCATCTGTTGGCACTTGCAACGACACAACATGGAATGGAATCACTCCCGTTTGTCACCTGGAAAGCTCAGCCAGGCCTTTCCCAGGCAGGATGAGGGATGTGCCACCCTTGCTGACACTTGCAGGACTATTTTAATCTCTTCCCTGCCCGTCATTCCCGTGGCATTAGAGAGCAGAGCAGCGGCTCTGCCACAATCCCTAATGCTCATAATCACTCACGGGCCCTGCATAAATCAGAGGCTCTATCAGGCTGATTATCTCTGCATGTAAAGCTTTGAAAATACATAAATTCAGATTTCACTCTAAGCAGAGGTGGCTTACAGTGCTTTCTTTGGGATCAGATGGACCTCGCCATAGCTAAACATTACAGTGGCTGCTGATTTCTTAATCCATTCTCAACATGAGCGTTTCTCAGTTGTTAAGCCTGGTGTGAAAGAAGCCTTTCATGGATGAAAAATCCCTCCAGAGGAAAATATACAGCCCATGTTTGCAGGCTGTGGTGTGGGAGCTGGGCACAGGCTTACCTGCCACAAAACCTGCTCAGCCAGCGGGCTTTGGGGCAGATTACAGAGCTCTGAATTAGTTCTTAAATAAAATCTGCCTGGGTTTCCATGTCTGCATTGACAAATGCCTCCCATGCCTCTGACTGGAACTAATAATTTACCACAACAGATAAGGGGCTGGGGGAAGCAGCAGGAGTGAGGTTTGTGGGGCTGGAGAGGAAGGGCTGGTGGCTGGGACACGGGTTGGGTGTCAGAGAGCGAGGCTTTCCCACATCCCCGGCACGGTAAATAATCTCCGATCTAATTCCGAGGATTGCAGCAAGAGCTTCAACTCCACGGCTTATTAATTAAGCTGTTTAACTTACTTATTTTAAGCCTTAAATGTGCCTACACTTCTCTTTATGAACTCCGTGGGGCTGCCTATCCCTGATGTTAAGCAGCTATTACAGCGCAGAGTCAGGGCATGGATCCATTTATCAAGGAATTCAGTGAAATAATGGGGAATTTCTGCCTGCCTGTGTGTCAGGTGAGATCCCAGGGGTCCAGGAGCCAGGCTCAGGGGGACGGGTCCCAGGTAGGGAGCCCAGGGCCACGACACCATCAGGCGTCTGCAGGGGCTGAGGGTGCCAGGGTGGGTGACCACACACCAGAACCAGCCCCAGCCAAGCCTGCAGGAATCCTCACTCCACGTGGTTTTGAGGTTTGGAGGGAATCAAAGACAAAAGGAAATGCAGGCAGGCTCCGCTGGCACACGGGAAGGCAAACAAACCCTGTGGCTTTCCTGACTTGTTTTTCTTAGGGAGCTTTAAGAAAGTGTTTGCAGTCGCTGGGAACAAATTCCTAGAAATGAGAAGCTGTTATGATTCCTTCGTGGGACTGCACCATGCTGGGCAGGCCCTGCCCATCCAGGGACACCAGAACAGTGCCCAGTGTGAGCTGATGGAGAATTCCCACCCTCCTGGTGCAGAGCCCACCTCTCCTCCGTGTGCTCGACAGAAGGGGAGCACCAGTCTCTAAAGCAGGTGATTAATTTAGAAGCCTAAAAAGGAGCTGCCTGAGAATGGGCTCAATTCTGTTTATCCAGGCAGGTTATCAGTGCCAGAACTGAAGAGCAAACTGGGCACTTAAAATAGATTATTTCAGGCATTTTCCCAACAATGTGGGATGGAACGTGCTGGGGTATGGCACGAGGTTGGCACGGCCCAAGGGCACTGAGCAGGGCTCACCTGGTGCGTGGCATCATGGTGCAGGTACCACCCCAGGCCCCAAACCAGAGCCCCCTCTGGGTCACTAGTGAAGCCTTGTGGGAGGACAAACAGGCTGTTCATTGAAAAGCAGAGGGAAAAATTCTCTCCTGTTAAAATGCAGCGTTAAATTCACAGCTTAAAAATGACAAAGTCAGGCAAAGCAAACGTTTAGAGCTGCAAAACCAACACTGCACATCCTGTTTGTTTTACAGCCACATCGCACATCCTGTGTGTTTTATGGTGCACATTTTACAGCATAAACAGTCGTATATTAAGCTGCAGGGCTACCCGAGGGAAAAACACAGAGGCAGAAAATGCCACGTGCAGAGGGAGCGTGCTGGGGTGGCCAAGACAGGGACGGTGGCACTGCTGGGTCTGTGCACCCTAAATCCATTCTTGGGTTTCATTTCCATGGTGCTTTCTCCCCCTCAGAGGAGCCCGGAGGGGAGAGACCGCCTGTGATTAATAAGGCCGGCACTAAATGGTCCCGAGGAGCCTTTGAAGTTCCCACATGTTTCCGTGGGGTCAGTAGGTTGGGAAGAGGGTCAGGTCCCTGTGTGGGGCTGGGTTATCACCGTGTCACACCGACAGAGCCCGGCGACACGCAGCACCAGGGCCGGGCTTTGTGCGGCTGCAGGAGTGGAAGAGTGACCAACACGGCAAAACCCCTGGACTTTCAGCAGTGTTTGGGGCTGGTGGGGCCGTCCTGCCCCTGGAGGCAGAGCCGTAAAGATCTGGCTGCTCTAGCTGGGTCAGAGTGGCGCTTTCTGGAAGGTTTTAGGACCATCAGGGCACTGATTCCAAGTGGAAACCTGGTCTTTGGAGGCTCGATGCACAACCACTTTGAGTAAGACTGATCCACCCCTTCCCACTCTGCACCCTTCTCAAAGGACCTTCTCACAGCCCCCCTCACCCCCAAACTGCTGCTGCTTCAAAGATCTCAGGTCAAGAAATGCATTTGATTAAAGAAATTATATTCTCTTACCTGTGGTACTGAGGAGATGCTCGTGGCACTAAACTCAGAAGGATTTTAAACCTTATCTCCCCTTCCTCCTGCCTGGGATGGTTTATTTTTACATGACTTTCAGTTCAGATGGCACAGATCAGGCAGCTCCTTGTTTTTAAATGCAATGTCTAAGCCCTCATTCTGCTGGCAGGCTGGAAGGGCCCTTGGTCTGAGTTATTAAATGCACTGGGGAAGACAACTGTGTGCTCCCCACCTCTGCATTCCCAACACACAAGATTTTCCGACTAAAATACTTCCATTTTTATAGGGCTGCCAAAGCCAGCTTGGAAAATGAGCAGTTTATGCAACCTGTTTCTGTGAGCTGCATGTGCCACGTGCCGGGCTGCAAACCCCACAGCGCTGCCTGGGCAGAAATGAAAAGGTCGGTGGTTTGGGAGAGGACACAACTGAGCAAGCCATGGCTGCATTTCCAAGCACACAGGCAGCCCCCAGAGCCCCCTCCCTTTGCAGGAAACACTCCCCACCCCACTGTGCAAAACAAATGCTGCTCCGTGTTATGAAACTAATTGTGACATCCCAACCAGCACCCCAGTCCAGGCACAGGTTTGGCATTGCAGGCCCAGCTCCACCCCAAACCCTTGCAGAATGTGTGCCTTACATGTCCAAAGGGATCCAGGTGGTTGTTGGTGAGTTTCAGCTTCTGGAAGGACACCAGCTGGCGCATCCAGTGCGCTCCCGTGGCCGGGGAGTCGGGGTGCACGTACAGCCTGCCCGGCATGGCTGGCTCTGCCTTCCCGGCCACCATCCTGCAAACACAGCACACACACATTGGGCACCTCACAGGCACAGCCTTTAGTCCCTGAGCTCAGCCCAGCAACCCTCCTGCCGCCCTGGGGGGACACCTCAGGGCATGGGGTCCTGAGGAGGCTCCTGCAGCTCGTGGGGATTTCAGGGCTGCTCGTGTGGGCACTGCAGGCTGGCACAGTAACCCCATCCCTGCCTCCACACGGTGTTTTCATTGGCATTGGTCAAGGAGGAAATCAAGTGTGGGTTTTTGGAAGCCTTCAAAGACCTTCGTGCAAGGTGAGATGGTCTCACACATGCCCTGTACCTGTGAGCAGGAGGGGCTGTCCCAGTACCAGTGTGGTACCAGTGCTCTCCCACAGCCTGTCCCCGTGGGAAGGGGCTGCTCCCTGCTCCAGAGCTGTGTGCTGGCACAGGGTGCTGCCCTTGAACCCTTCTGCCAGCTGCCCTCTCCCCACACCACCACCAGCAGCTCTCGTGGACACAGGGCCCAGCCATGAGACATCGCTAAATGGCAACGCCCTCATTACTCCGCATTGTTCTCCTCTTATAAAACCCCAATAAAAGCAATATTACCAAAAACAACAGAAACTTTCCAGCAGCAATAAAAGGAAAAGGGGAAACAGCTCTAGGGCTGGCAAAAAACAAATTAAACAGAGTTAACAACTATCCATCATCTCGTGTTTAATGTTTGAAGCACACAAAGTGGCCACCGTGGCACAGAGACCCTCCGTCCACTCCCCTTACCCAGCGGCATTCCAGGACAAAAGCACACAGAAAAAGGACTTTTTTAAAAAACTAGAGCAGCCCTAATGTGCAAGTGAGTTATTGCTGCTTTGTGGGATGTCACCAGGCTCGTTCCCATTAAGAGGACTGTGAGATTTTCCATTGCTCCTCTTTTCACCAGGCAGAAGTTGGTGCAGGGGTTTGGGGAAACCACAGCGAATAGTGGCAGTGAGGGGAGGCTGCTGGGCATTTTGGGGTGAGGATCAAAAGGGGAAGCAACACTGTGCCTTTGTCAGGGAGCAGAAGTCACAGCTGCCTCTCGGGGAGGGAACTCTGCTCAAAGGCACAGGGAAGGGAAGAACAGCAGAAGAGAATAAAGGCTCTGAGCAAACCACCCCACATTTCACTCTATAGCTGCTCTCCTAAAATCGAAATATTACTGTAGGAGAAAGGAATTTAAAACTTTTCTTGACTCACTTAGATGTCTAATTTTGAATGTCAAAAAGGACCGTTAGATCATCCACTCCAGGCTCTGCTACAGCGCAGGCTGTGGCTTCACCCTCCTACACCACACACAGCCAGATAACCTGTGCTTGGCCTAAAGCATCTCCTCCAAAAAGCACCCAATCTAGAGTTCTTTGGGGACGGACAACTCCCCACACCCATCAGCACTTTGTTCCAGCAGTTCATCACACAGCCTGTTAGAAATATTTTATTTTATATTTGTCTGGTTTCATCTTCCAGCCATTGGGCTCTTGTCTCTGTCCCTGCTCCGCCAAAGAGAGATCCAGGGTGTTGGCATCCCTTCCATGGGAAGGTATTTATGCTGCTTTCTGAGTTTGCACAATAAATGGTTGATCCAACTGCAATTTTCTTATGGAGAAGAAGGCAAACAGGACTGTTCTCTTACCATTTGTTGTCACAGAATTTATACCGGTGGTCGTCAGCCGGGACGATGTCGATCAACAAGATGTACTTGGTCTTGGGGTTCATCCCGGTCACTTTAACCTTGTAACTGGGAAACATCCTCCTTGGGAAAAGCAAAGGGTTAATACATTAGTGAGTGACCTGGAGCAGCACTGGAACTGGGGGAAACTTGGAGCAGCACCCCAAAAGGCAGACCCACCGTGACAGGAATTCACCCGAGGGTGAGTGAGCTACAGAACATTATTGCTATTGCAAAACATTATTATTCATCACCTGAATTCAACTCAGTCTTTGCAGAGCATGTCCTAGTGTGAAATGGAGAGCAGCTATGGATGAGGGGACATGGAGGGGGGCTGTGGGCCAGTGCCAGGAAACGATGGGTGCACAGAGGGATGTCAACACATCCCTCTTTGTGGGAGGCTTGGACAAGGAGCCCTCACTGCTCCAGGAGGCTCTGCCTGGCTTATGGGAGCCTCAAAACTGCAGATTTCTTGCTGCCATGAAAGTGCACAGGCAGTCATGAGGTGTGACTCCACTGCAGAAGGAACTCAGCACCCACAGGTTTCTCATTCACATGATCCCAACATCCACGACACCCAGTTTGTCCCCTCTGACAAACTGAACACTGAGGGTCCCTGAAGCCTGAGGGGGGACTAGGGGTTAAACCCTGTGGTGGTGCAGACAGGCTCCTGTGGCCTTCCCAGAGTTCCCAAATTCCCAGCACACCCATTAGACCCTGTGGGAGGTAGGAGCAGGGCAGAGCTCCCCCGTCCCACTGAGTCACCGCTGCCTTCAGCAGGCACAGGGCAACCAGCCCCAAATCAGAGCATCACATAACCCAGGGCAGCCCTAGGGGGTGTGTACAGATGTATCTTACATGCCTAAAGAATCTTTGCAACATGAAGGAACTTCTTTTAAATAAAGCCATGAAACAAGTCTATTCCCTCACTGCCCGGTGTTGCCATCCAGAGGAGGTGGCCCTAATGGGTGCTGGCACTGCCATGGCCTTCCCAATCCCTCGAGGCCACATCAACAGCCAGGATTTGCAGGATTAGGCACTCCACATCCTCAGGGTTACTATTTTCTTGGCTCCATGCTCCCCACCTCCTCCCCATCCAGTAAAAACACCCAGGTCTGTGGAGTAAGCTGGCTCACCACGGCCCCGCAGCCACCAGCCAGGACAGAGCGTTCCCCTTCCCCTTGGCACCAAGGGACAGGGATGAGGATCCCCACACCCTGGAGACCTGGTCCCCCAGGCCCCTCTGTCCCTGCCCTCGTCCCTCCCCTCCCTGTGTGTTGCCCCCCGAGCCGGGCAGGGGCTGCAGCTCCATTTTGTCGCCGCTTTGGGAGAAGGCAACAAAATGGGCCCTGTTCGACATCGCTTCAATTGGCTCTTTTAACCACCCTGCATAAATTCCAGATGTTTACCATGTAATTAGCCGGGACTCAAAAGGGGTGGTTTACCAATGTCCCTCTTTGATTTTCATTCATAAACTCTGCACTCCTCTTAACCTTGTCCTCCTACAGGTAAGCACCTGGGTAAATACAGTAGGACATTTCAATTTGTGAATACACAGCCCAATTCACACATCGAAAAAAATTGTATAAAGGAATCCAATCTGAATGCCAAGATTTTTTTGATTTCTTTTTTAATTAGGTTTTTAAATGGTATTTAAAAATGAAACAGAAAACAAAAAGGAAAAAAAAAAAAGAGAAATTGATTAAAAACCAGAAAGGAGATGGCCACAATCTGACAGCTCATTGTACCAGGCGAATGTCCAGCATCAGGGATTTTATAACATTTAGCTTCTGAATTTCTTTTTCCTCCATCATTTCATTTACTGTAGAACATCCAAGCTGCTAAAGTAGCCGAACTGATATATTGTAAATGTTAAGTGCTTTTTTAATGGCATTTAAAATTAAGCTTCAGCATATGGAGTTCATATAGCATGGACATGCCTGAGTTTATAATGTTCTTTAGTATAGCCCTCTAAAATAAATACAAAGAGCCAAAGTACTACCATAATATATACAGCTGAAATTCTTTAAGGATAACAAATGGGGACTCACATCTGATTGAAGGTGTTGCTTAACTTGCAAGCCCCTCTCTATCTCGCAGTGGTAGCGTCGCACTCGCCCTTCCACAGCCCCACTAGGGCCGGGTTTGCCAATTCCCGCATTCTTTTCCAGGAAAACACAGGGTAGATTTTAGTAATTTGGCTGTGCACGGACATTTCATCATTATTATTAGCTGCTGCATTTTGGCCTTAAAGAAAAAATATGCGACTAATGTGCTGTCCAGGGACTTGTCAGTTTAATTTTCTTAATGAAAACATATTTCTCAACCCCTTGGCAGAGACCCGCTCAGTAAATATCTCTTTGCAATACGATACAAACATGGGTTGTGCATTTCTGGTGGGAAGGCATGACAAACCAGGGAGCTGGGGCCAAGACAGTGCAGTCACAGACACTGAATTAAAAAAAAAAAATAAGAATAAAGGCAAGAGAAGAGCACCTAATACCATGTTCTGGGCCTTTATGAAATGCTGGAAGCATCGGAAAGAAAGGAGCAGCAAACCACAGCAGAGGCACCAGCCCTGCCCGGGAGTGAGGCCGTGCCTACAGTGGCTCCATAGAGCTCCCTGGGAGGGGGCCAGGAACCTGCCTGCTTGCCCAAATTTACTGCAGGTCAGTGGAGCTACTCAGCGCCAGGGGCTCTGTGCTGAGCAGCAGCCCTGCGGGGGCAGCCCCTCTGCCAGCTCAGAGGGAGCCGGGGCGGATGGGCGGCTCCGGCGGGGATGCTCTGCCCGGCCAGCTGCTGGACAATAGCTTGCTTCATCCTCCGCTGCTCGGGGACCAGCAGCGGCACAAGAGTCACCCAGTGCTGCAATAAAACCTGCCAGCGTCTTGCCAAGCCCTGGGGAAGCTCAGCCTGGCTGTGGTGGGAGGTCTGAAGCAAGACCCGGGCAGGTCCGTGTTTTATCCGCCCTCCTTCCCGCTGCCACGCACCGCTCCAAACTGGGCGAGAGCTTTGCTGTGCAGAAACTGGGGGAAAGACTGGGGATTTGGGGCTTCCCCTCCCATCTGGGCAGGTGGCAACTGATCCCCAGGGACACCTCCTGCACCAAAGGGGGCTGCAGCCCTGCCTGGGCAAACAGGGCAGCTCAGCGAGATTTGGTGCTGGGCACGTGCAGGATAAACCCACTGCCTGGGGATGTCTGACCAGCAGTCAGGAGGTCAAGAGCAGTCATTCCTGGCCTCAGCACCTTTGGGTCAGGCCCAAAGCCTGGCCAGACACAGTGTCTGGACCCTGCAGCAAGTGTTCTGGACATGCACATGGCAGTATCATCCCTGGGGTGGGCAGGTCCAGCACTAGACAAATTTCTTCCAGTTCCCACTTGTTTTCTTGAAAGCCACCATAGGGGTGTGTCTAACCCACCAGGGATGTGTCTAACCCACCAGGTGTGCCTAAGACACCAGCACACATTCAGAGGAGGCAGAGGGCAGCCAGCAGGGCCACTCTGGGAGTGGAAGCCACAGAGCTGCCACCAGCCCCGGAGCAAACCTGCCCACCCAGGGATCAGCCACAGGTTGGAGCACCCAGGTGACAGCTGGTGGTGCACAAGGGACACAGCACAAGCACCAGCACTGACAGCCTCTTCTGCAAAGCACCGAGTCAGTAGGACTCCAGTTTGGGGCACATTCAAACCAATTTCTCCCTTGGTCCAGCTCAAGCCAGAGCAGGAGGGACTATCCAGGCTCCTCAGGCCCATACTGATGGTCTTGTGCACCCCTCAAAGCTCTTTGCTGGGTTTGGTGCTCTGACAGGCACATTTTTGCCCCACTCCCTGCACTGGCAGGGGTAAATTGGTGCTTGCTGTCATTCCTAGGGGAAAACTTAAATCAGCTTTTTTGTTTGCAAGAGAAATTTGCCCTCAAAATCATGGGGGAAAGGGCACAGTGCCTTCTGTGCGAGCAGGACACTCTGTATGGCATTAAAACCCCACACCTTGGCACCCAGTCCCTGGGTGATGGCCTGGGCAGGGCAGAGGGGCTGAGCCTGGCTCCCTGGGGACCGTGGGCAGTGGGAGCGGGTCTGGCATCACCAGAGCTTGGCACCACACTGCCACAGCCCTGGCTAAACCTTCCCTGCAGAGGAAATGTAGCAAAAAACCAGTAAAAGCCAGGAAAATAAACAAGGAGCACAATTCCCTAGCCCTCCCAAGCTTCAAAGATGATGTGCTAGTGAATTATTTGTTCTGATAATGAAGCAGTCACTGCTTAGCTAAGTTTATGCTAGGCACATTTTATCTCTACATGATATTCACAAATTGTTTTAAAATGAACTGTTAGAATAAGCATCTCTTGTTTATTTATTTATACTATTACTATCCAATCCCCTTAACCGTGGAGCAGTTGCTGACATGGAGCCAAAGCTTCTATTATGTTCAAACAAAGTTTAATTGATGTGTAATTGGTTGGTTGGATTTGGAAGTGAGTGATAAGAGGAAAGCTTTGCTTTCCTTTGGGGCAGCAGTTCCCAGCCTTTCAGACTCTCCAGGCTTGGCCACTTTGTGGGCATCTCACTTGTGTTTCAATCTCCACATGAGCAGGTCTGGTCAGCCCTGCAGAGATGGGAGCCAGGCTCCCAGGGCCATAAAGGAATTTTTGGGGTGGGGGACAGCAAGCCAAAAAAGCCAAAGAGCATTAGAGCTGATCAAAGAGCTCAAAACACTCATCTGAGCACTGGCCACGCTGCACAGTGGGATCTGTGTGTCCCAGAGACACAGGATCATGCAAACCCCTCACCACTCACAAAGATTTATTCCGACCTTCTTCACTTGAATGTCAAAATCATTCTTGATGTCCCTACTGATGCATGAGCTGGGAAGGGTTGTCTCTGACCAGCACACGGTAAGCAAGGAAGACAATGAGGAATTCAACTGGTATTTCCATAGAGAAAACTGCATGGAAACAAGACATGTGGGTCCTGCTGGGGCAGCCCAAGTCATGTCCTCCCCAAAGGCCCATGGAATGTGCAGGCTGGCGCTCACTGCATGTCCCTGCACCACGGACGGTGCTCTAGACACCCCTGAGTGCTTCCTGCTGTCCTTCTCAGGGAGGTAAAAGGACAGTAGCTCAGCAGCTGAGATTCTATTTTTTAAGGCAATAAGACAAAGATTTCCAAGGACAGGCAGAGGTTTTACAATCCCTGCTTTGGGGGTGGTCAAGTAAAGCAAGGACTGGGTTTGCAGGAGCTCCCAAATGGTGCTGCCCAGAAAGGCAATGCCTGTGGCACATCAGGCTGTGAAAGGATCACAGAAACAACTGGTGACTCAATGTCCTGGCTAGCAAGCCATGCCACGGCTGAACAACCACCACCTCCTCTGGGCATGCTGAGAGGCCACCAGTGATGCTTTCAAAGCAGCGAGGCAGATGCCAGGCCTGCATCCCTGCTAATGACTAATGTGGCCCCAAATTCTTCTTGAGAAGTGGCCACGGCTGCTCAAGGAGGCTTCTCCTCATCTCCATTGTTAGGAGGCAAAGGAATGGTGTGCAGAACCTTCAAGAACTATGTCTCCATCCTGATGACCTTTCTTCATTTTTTTTTTCTGATTTCCCTTCTTTTGACAATTATTTCTTCCACTGACTTAACGCATCTTTAAAAATAATATTCTCCAGGGCAGATTAAAACAAATTTGGGGATGTCAGCTGTTTCTTTTAGCCTTTTAAATGGCATTTCCTTTTTGATAGATTCTTGCTTTCAGAAAATACTTTAAAGAGATCAAAGAGTTTTTCAACAGGGTCCCATTTTCCCAGTGTATCCTAACCCTCAGTCCCTTATTTCTCTTATCACCCACGCCACTCCGTTACGACGCTCTGTATACAAAGTAAGAGCAGTTAACTTTGAAGTGCTGGATTAGCCCATGCCAGATCCTTGCCTCAGAATAACAAACAATACAGGTTCAACAGGAGTTCTCATCAGTAGTTCATTTTTCAGCCCCAAATTCACTGTCACTAACACAAGCAACATTGAACTCTCAGTCTATGGACAGATAGGAGAGATTTATCTGGTGGTAGGACCATGACCTAGTGATGAGAAGGTCAGACAGTTAAGGGATTTCTATATTTCGGAACAGTGAGGTTGTATTTTTTTCTTCTGGCTAGCACATCTAATTTTTAAATAAAACATTGTTTCTCACATACTTGAGAACTTGGTTAGCTGCATGGCTGCTTTCATAGTCTAGAAACATTTCCTCTCTTTGCCCCATGGTGACTTGAAACACAGGCAGGCTTCTGGCCATGAGGGGTTTCTCCAGTCGAGCAGAGAAGGTCCCAGCAGAGGATGGGAGAGGTGGGTGCCAGCAGCACAGCACGAAGGTACCTCAGAGAGAACCTGAGCGTGGCCAAGGGCAGCATTTCAGGGCAGGTTTGCTCCCTGCCCAGCCCAGCCCCTGCTGGGTGTGGGGCAGCCTTGGCAGTGATGCCATCAGTGCAGAACAGATGATCCCCATTCCCTGTGCCCAGGAGCCCTCGATGCAGAGGCAGAGCCCCAGCCATGGTGGGGGGACCTTCCCCAGCAGTTTTGGGCTTGACCAACCCCTGCTCTGCCCCCTGGCCAGCTCTGCTGAAGCCCCAGTGCAAGGACAAGTGGGGAGAGCTTTGGGAACACCCTTAACCATGAGCATCCTGTGTCTTTGGCAAACTGAAAGCAAGGGTTGCTGTTTGAAGAGAGAAGTGTATTAGAAACTGAACTCCCATGCCTGCCCTACTCGGCGTGCACAAACTCTGCTTCCTTTGCCAAAGCTGTCGACAACTTCAGCAGCACAGACGAGACCCACTGGGGTTTGCTCCTGCTCTCTCTCTCAAAGCAGGAGTTCGCCTGAACAGGGTAATTCCAGCACCCCAAATTTAGGAGTAAGCAGATCAAACATTCCTCAAATATCTATTTTATTTCTAAGTTTTAAATTGATGGCTCACATTCCATCGTTGATCTCGGATATTAAGGTTTGCTTTTGGATCAAAACCCTTCAGCAGAAATTCTTGTAACTGCCTCAAAAGATTCTGGACAAATATTTCCCTCTAATTGTAATGAGAACTGGGCATCCATATGCCCTACAGAGCCATGGAAAATTTAACTTTTAAAGGATTATTCACACAGGAAAGCTGCACCAGCTTAGCCAAAGCATTTATACTTCTTCAGACCTTGATGTCCTAAAAACTAGTTTTATTTTGGTTTACTGAAGTTGATTAGGAACAGATTTTTTTTTAAACTGAAATAAGTCACTTTTAAAATGAAACTTGAACATCTAAAGAGGGTTTGAGTCTTTTCCACACATGCAAGTAGCTTTATTGATCCTATCTTTTTCCTGTGCAATATTTTCCTCCATGTGCTTCTTAAAACCTGCTACCTTGGAGACTGAAGCTGTCTTTGTACCTGTGCACATCCTGCCCTCCAGCCAAAACTCAAATGCAGTATCTTGAGCCTCCTGTTACACCTCAGGGATGGTCCTGCTACCATGAAGAAATGACACATGATTTTCTGCTCAGTAACTGCTCACAAAAATGTGACCAGACATCCTGTGAACTGGCATTTTTAACTGATTATCCCTAAGCTTCATCAAATTGTTTGTCCTTGGCAATACCTGGATAGAAATTGTAACAGGTCAAAGACTGGCACCTTGGAAAAAACTAGGGAACAGCTAAATAAATAATCTAACAGAAAGAAGAAAGTCTGAGGCAGAGAGACTGTGTAAGTAAAGATTAACTTCCAGCAGAAATAAAGTTTGGAAGATGAGATTTCACAAAGAATGATGAGAGACAAAGCAGGGCTGGCCACGAGCTCCAAAAAACTTACAATTGTTCAGTTAAATAATAGCACATGAAAGCGAGAAGATGGAATCGGAAAGCAAGATTTATAAGGAAGTGCCTCATTTGCTTTCTGCTTTACCCACCCCTTGCACAACTTCATCACTGTGGAATTCCCAGAATCAGGCAGGAAAGGTGTGTGCCCTGCATCCCCATCCTCCCCATCCTCTAATAAACCCTGTCCCCTTTTCTACTGCCTAGATTGGGTTGATTAATTTGTTTTAATAGGACCTCATCCACTGGAAAATTCTGGTGGTGGGTTTTGGGGGTTTTATTTTTGTTTAGGTTTTGTTTGTTTGGGCTTTTGGTTTTTGTTGTTTTGTTGGGGTTTTTTTGGCGGGGGGGTGGTTTTTCTGGTTGGTTGGTTAGTTGGTTTGGAGAGTTTTTTTGTTTGTATGTATATATATATGTATACATATATATATATGTATATATATATATATATGCACACACACATTCACCGGAGAGTTTGTGAACAATTCTCTACAAAACCAGTCATGCACATCTTGCACTGAGTGCCGGGCTCGTTCCCGTCCCTGTAAAGCGACCCGGCCGCGCTGGGAGCAGGGATGGGGACCGGGATGGGGACGGGCATGGGGACCGGGAGCGGCCGCCCCACCGAGGCTCGGCCGAGAGGAGCTGCTGGAGCAGCGAGCCGGGCTCGCAGCCCCCCGCCCGACGGAGCTTTGGTTTATTTAGTTATTACAAGCCGCAATAATAAACCTCCCGTCTGTGGCCGCGCTGCCTCCCCAAAAACCTGCCCTGCAAAGCGCCCCTGGCGAGGGGCAGCTCCCCCCGTGGGTACCGAACCCACCGCTCCGGGCAGCGCTGGAGCCGGGGCGATCTTTGCACCGCGTATATCCAGCCCTTTAAAACCACCAGCAGACAGTCCTCTGGAGGAGAAATCCGTAATTAGAGCAAACCTCAAAGAGGAGGGAGCAGAGGAAGGCTCTGAGTGATGGAGCCGGCGCCCATCCCGCGGGCGCTGCCACGGGCGCTCGGAGAGGTTTTCTGCAGAGTTCAGGGAACTTTGCTAACACAAACTTTTTATCTTTTGATGAGCCTTTTAATATAAAATAATCTCCTTCTTTTTCCCCTCCCACAATGAAGCAGTCGGACATTAAAAAGATAGCGAGCGCATTTTAAAGATGTTTCCACTTTATAAATCAACTTTCTTGGCAACAACATGATTTCTATTTCAATGCTGAGCTTGCTGTGTTCTCCTAATATCTCTTACAGATCAGTCCTAAGAGAGAGTAATAATCCCCCAAAGTAATTCTCAGCCCTAAATTCTCGATAATTTATAGTTGGCTCGTTCTGTGGAGCTCTACAAAGAACGAAACAAATGACTCCCCCTCTCCCCTCCACTCAGTTATCAATATTTGCCTTATTTATACAAAAAAAAGCTATTATACACCATTGCCATGGAATTGACGCTTCCGCTGAGCTTTACATTTCCTCTTCAGTGAGTGAACTTGTCATTAAAGTCACTCTTTTTTGTTGTTGTTGTTTGAAATTTAAAAATCAGGCTTCCATTCCTTTTCGTTTGTGCCCCTTGAGGTCAGACAGACCGACATTTAAGCGATTTCAACTAACGGCATTCAGGGGCATCTCTGTGCCTGCTGGGAGGGGGATTAGAGTCCTAATTAGTGCCTGCAATTAGCCGCTTTCCCTCTTTCCATCCCACCCCCCCCCCAACGGTAAATGCAAGTGCACGCAAATCTCCATTAACCATCGTTTTTTTAATTAGGTCAAGAGGAGGTTTATTATTTCGTCTCTCTATTTAAATAGCTCGGGTAAAATAAAATCTGCACGAAGTAACAATTTTCCTGTCGTCCTTTGCATGAGGAGTGGCAGCAGGTTGCTGCTCACGGGTTGCCCTGCCCTCAGCACCGACACGCGTGGCCCAGCCTGGCATCGCTGCGAGCCGAGACACTTGAGCCACCATGGGATTTAGTATGTTCGATTTTTCTCCCACCCTCGTGCTAATTATTTGGTGTATTTTTGCTGTCGGTGCTGCTGGAGAGCCCAGCTCGGGATCGGGGGGACAGAGCTGGGTCCCGGCACCGCTGCGTGGGCTCCGTGTGCTAAAAACCTGCTAAAAATCCTGCTAAAAACCCTGATAAAACCCACCGCCCTGTGTTTTGGCACAATTGGCAACTGAACCCAAAGAAAAGAAATGAAGCGGCTCTTTTGTTTCGCGTTTTTCATCAGCGTTTCAGTCACTTCTTTCGCTATTTTTTAAAATGAAACCTATTAATATTAAAAAAAAAAATTAAAAAATCTTTTAGCTCGATGGCGCTGCGTTGATTTTCACAAATGGAACATTTGGCTTGGGTGGCTTAAAAAACCCAAAGTTTTGTGCATCTTGGGGTCTGCCCCCCATCCCATCCTCATGAAAGGGGGCTACGCGTGCAGCGCCAGCTCCACCGGACAAGGAATGTGGGACTGAGCCCTAAACATATGGAGCTGTTTAAACGATCCACGTTTACAAAGAGATAACACGCACGTTTGGGATGCTTAGGGTCCAGAATTCGGGAAAGATATTACACGTCCCGCACAGACACACTCAGATACTATAAATTAAGGGTGAAATATCTGAGGTCTTGATCCCCTCGTCTTAGCTGCCTGAGGGAGCAGATCTGTCCAAATGAATCCGGCTCTTTCCATCAGCAGATGCTACAGAGCAAGCCCTAAGATTTTATACACCAAAATACTGTGTAATAAGGACAGGGTTACCCCGACCATCACTTCATAAACAGCCAAATAGCAAATAAATTGAAGATTCCGTCACATACACCCCCTCTCCAGGGGGACTAATGGGAATATCTTGCTTCTTAGAGTGAAACTTCCCTGCACTGACCAGCTGCTGCACAGAGCAGCACTGCCGGCACCAAAGAAAGAAGGAAAACGCTCACCAATCACAAAAATCCAAAGCCGAGGGTTGGGTTCTGGGTGTCAGAGTGATCAGCAAACAGGGCAAAAAAAATACACGAAGGATCACGCATTGTACGAGGGATCAGGGACCACGGAGAAATAAAAACTACATAGATATTATTTGTGCGATTTTTTCCCTGCTTTCTCCCCACCGAGTGTCCGGCTGCACAGCTCTCTAACACGGTGTAAAACCAGCGATCGTGGGGCACGGCAGAACCGCACAGCTGGGTTAGAATTAAATTTTAATACCTAAATGATTGTTTTCCAGCAGCAGCGATGCGAGCCCCCTCCCGCAGGAGGACAAGGACAGATATTTGGTGCCCACAGTTGGGACCTGGGTAATTTTCTTGGGAACCGCCTGATTCCCGGGCTGGTGACGGTGTGAGGTTTAATTCTCATGGTTAATTTTCTGCCGTGAATTCTGCCATCTCCCACCAGAGCCGCCCGGGTGGGACGGGACCCTGAGCAGATGCAGGGGTGGCTTCTTTGGGGAAGCGAAGCCTCAGGGGACACTGGGCACCCTCCCGGGCCTGGGTGTCCACCCTGAGGGGTGCTGATTTGGTAAAAATTACACTTTGTTTCCAAGGAAAGACAGATTTTTTTTACCTAAAAGTGGTACCCGTTTCTCTTTCAGTGTTGTGGTTAAAGGAACAGTCTAAACATTTGTATTGCTAAAACTTTGGTGCAAAGTATCCCAGCACAGGACTTAGTGCACGGCGCAGAAAATGGGAGTGGGGTTTGCTTTGTAGGGAGAGAAAAAGATATAATAGCAATAAAAAAATAAAGCCGCAATCATGCTAATATCCTAATTAAAAATAATCTTAAAATTAAAAATTACCAGAGAGAATCGGGACTAAATGTTTCAAGTGACTCCACAACCCTTTCTTGCATCCACAATCCCATTGCCACACTCAAACACATGCACAGTTTACACTGAAAAAAACCCGATCTTACTGAAATCTGACATCAAAATAATAATTTTTAAAAATTCTCCTCACTGTGGCAGCTCTGAAAAAGCCAGTCTCAGCACCCAAGGACATTTCATAGGGATCAGAAATAATACATATTCACGTGGAATTTTCACTAACCTGCCTGCTTTGGTTATTATCATTTCGGTGCCAGCTTCATGAAATTTCTTCCATAGCTCCTTCTCATGGAGATAGACTTTGATATTTTCTATTGTCTGTAAAAAAATAAAGAAAATGAGAACGGCAAGAAATGACAGAGAAAACCTGGGAGAAGGGCCGGGGCTGCGGGCTGTGCTCCGAACGAAGCCACCAGCCTGCACAGGAGGAGGATGGAGTCCCAAAAATCCTGCTGCCCTTTGGCAAAAAATAAAACGAACAAATTCAAGTCCGTTTTAGTTGCAGACTTTCACATCCAGGCGGGACATTGCGGCCAAATGGAATTTTTTTTGTCAATATTTTATTTTTTTTCCCCTAGGGTTTTCTGTGCCCCGTTGGGGCAGACTCGCTCTAGGGCTCCCAAAAACCGGGGCCGGGAACATCAGCGGGGACACCCGCGGAGGCAGAGAAGCCGCACCATGCCGAGAGAGCACGGGCAGACCCGGCGTTTTATTTAGGGATTGAAAAAAAAACCCCAAAGAACACCCTCGCCGAGCCGGATCCTGCTCGGGAGGGGCGGCCAAGGCTCTTCCACCCGACGGACCCCGAGAGCCGCAGCTCTGGGACTCGCCCTTGCAGACCTGCACACCGACGGAGGGCGAGGGGCGGCCTGCTTTGGACGGGGAAAATACAAAAGTAATAGCACAAAATAAAAAAAAAAAAAATAAAAAATAAAGAAAAGGGAAGAAAAAAGCGCATTCCTCCCAATGCCTCCCGCTGTCTCCGCCGAGGGGGATGTGCGGTGGCGGGCCGTGCTTCGACCAGGCTGGTGGCCAGGGTGAGGGGCACAGGGCTGGACGGTGCGTACCTGCTCGGGGTCGGGGAGCTGCGGGCTGCTGAGCGGCGTGGTGCTCCCCCCGGCTACGCCGAGCACGGGGGAGCCGGCGGAGGAGTCCGCATGGCCGGGCGCGGGGGCTGTTGGAAACCCTTCCTCGGTTTCAGACAGGCTTTTCTCCTGGAGCATTTCCTTGGGGGGAGAGAGGGGCACCGTTAGCTCGCGGCACCGGAGTACACGTCCAGCCCCTGTCCCCTGCACAGCCACCTGCGGGGTCAGGCCCTCTGGGCCCGACCCGTGCTCCTTCCTGGGGCTGTGGCACTCGATGAGACTGGGACGTGGCACCCCCGGCCCCGGGGGAAGCCGCTGTGCCCGGGAGAGCCGGGCCGGGCCCCGCGGAGGAGAGGCCCACGCGTGGCCGCGCTCCAGCTTAAGGCCTGGGCAGCTCCTCTCTGATGTGGCCGTAGCCCCCCAGCCCCGATACCCTTTCTCCTATCCCCTCCGGTACCCGTCGGGGAGGGCAGCCCAGCCCGGCCGGTGCCTCTGCCCCGTCCCGTCGGGGCTGCGGGGGCTCCGCGGAGAAGCGCTGCGGCGGAGCCGGGCGGTGTAAACAGGCGGAGTGCCGGGCTCCGAGATAAAAGGGCCCCTCTTAAACTTGGACGGAGACTGGGAAAAGCCAATAAAGATAAGGCCTGACAGCTCCGCCGGGGCTGCCGCGCATCAACCCCGACTTTTACAGCGCGCAGGGACGCGGCCGCCCTCCCCGCTTGACGGACGGACGGACAGACAGACAGACAAGCATCGCCTGTGCGGAGAGGGAGCAGCCCCGAGGAGGCTGTGGGGTCCCGGCCCCGGGGATCGAAGCCGGTGCTTCCCCAGGACCTGTGGCCCCCGAGGAGCGCTCCCGACCCCCGGCCCGGTCTCTGCCCAGGCCGAGCCGCTGTCGGGGGCAGCGGCGGTGCAGGGGGACAGCGGGGCTGGGACCCCCAGCTCCAGCGACAGCAGAGCTCCAGGGGCAGCGGAGCTGGGACCCTTCAAACCCGGTAGAGCTCTGGGGAGAGCGGGGCTGGTGTTCCCAGCTTCAGTCCCAGTAGAACTGCAGGGAGAGCTCCCGCCGAGGAGCCGGACAGCCAGCCCGGCTAT